>JAJPUD010000879.1:377666-404141 GCA_023553655.1 Myrmecobius fasciatus
AACAACAATATTACATGATGATCAATTCTGATCATCATGTAATATTGTTGTTGCCGTGTATAATGATCTCCTGGTTCTGCTCACTTCACTCAGCATCAGTCCATGCAAGTCTCTCCAGGCCTCTCTGAAATTGTCCTGCTGGTCGTTTCTTATAGAACAATAATATTCCATAACATTCATATGCCATAATTTATTCAGCCACTCTCCAATTGGTGGGCATCCATTCAGTTTCCAGTTTCTAGACACTACAAAAAGAGCTGGGGCAGGAATATCTTGCATGGGGAATAGCAATTAGTCCAGCTTGGCTAAAAGGAGCGTGCTCAAAGAAGACTAATGCAAAATCAGTCCAGAAAGACCATGAAGAGCCTTAGATACCAGACAGAGGAGCAGAACCTGTGCTTTAGGAATATCAATGTGGCAGGTTCATGGAACATGAACTGGGAGACCAACTAGGAGGCTACTGCAGTGACTTGTATGTTTGCTTGTTGTCATTAGATTGTGAAGTCCAAGCTTGTCTTTTCCCTCTTTTTGTATCCCCAGTCCTTAGCACATTGCTTGGCACATGGTGCAAGCTAGCTTAACCAGTGTTTAGAGACTGACTGAACTAGAGGTCATGACTCCCTTAGTGTCTGTCCTCTCATCTCCCCTCTCCTAATCTCTTCTTTTGAGAATCAACTGAAATGCCCTAGAGCTCTATGCTATTATTATATTAAAATTGATTAATGAGTATTTGAAAGGAGAGAACAAAGAAAATGGAAAGGTTTCAATCAGAGAAATGAGGAGATAGGATGATTTATTCGCAGACACAAATTTAACAAGTAGTTTTGCTAAAAGGTGACAGTATAATTTTAAGTCCTGAAAATTATGATGTGCCATTCTTCACTACCCCACCTGACTGCAATTACTGTTAAGAATACTACCATGAACACCATTTGCTAAGCAGTTAGAAAATGAACCCACGAATTTGAGACTAAGCATCTGAGGTCACCTAGGCCAGTCCCTAGTTGTATAGAAGACATGAATCCCCCTTTATAGCATCTGCCAATGACATGCATTCACCTTAGCTGTGATTCCTACCAAGTGACCAGATTTACATTACAAATAGAACACAGAATGGGGATGGGGAGATCTTCAGTAGCCCTTGTGCACTGTCTCATAATGGTGTCAGGGTTGTTAACGCAGGTAACCTTCCATGCATGTGGGGGAAGTAGAAAGCCAAGTGAAATGCAACATGGGTAACCAATGCAATAATACAAATCTAAGCTAATTGTCTATAAACTCCATTCCCTTGTCTAGCCAAGGCACTGAATTATAATGATTATGCTTGGATAAGGGATAGTGCCTATTTTGGGGAATGTGTTTCTTGACCTCTTTCTATGTTTCAAATAGGAATGAAGATGGAGAAGAATGAAAGTTATTTCTTGATGAAGTCTTTTGTGTTCTATGTAAGACCTAAGTAAATGATCCTGACCAAAGGATTGATATACAGAGGGGATCACTGAACGATCTACTAACTAAGCAGTGAGTACAGAAAATATCCCATTAACATTTAAGAATCCTGACTTCTTAAGCTACGGACTAGGATGGATTGTGCTCTTTAGGCTCTTAAAAAAGAAAGCTCCCATTTACACTAAGTTATGCCTTGCCAATAGGAATTCATTGGAGACTCTGTGAGCTCAAAATTTAGTACTTGAAGCTAATGGTAGATGTTTCACATTAAGTGTAGATTTATAGTTTGGGTTTTAAAAAAAAAAAATCACACCACTTATTGCATTAATGAAGTACCAGTATTCCAAGCACCTTCTCAGGGCTGTTCAGGGTCACTTAGACATTTAACAGTCTTTAATTATTCTAACTTTTAAATACAGTTATTAATAAAAAAGTTAAACAGAAAAAAACACTATGAGCAATCAATTCAACAAGATGTATTACAAGTCAACCCCCTAACCACCACCTCCTCCCATGGAGAAAAAAAAAAGCCTCGCCTTTAGGAAAAGATAGTTTTAGTGAAAATTTTCAGTTCATTTTATATCATGGGGTTAAGCACAAAGACCCTTTCAAATAGGCCCTCAAAGCTTACTAAAAGGAAGGCATCACTTTTAGTAGCATATCAGTTATTCCCACACTGACAAAACGCAGTGCATCCTTTGCAAAAACCTCCAAGATAGAATTGTTCTCTCCATGGTCACAACCTATTAATTACAAAACTATTCCTACATATTCTAATGCCTACTCTCATGATTTGTAAAGCTTGCATACAAATAATGGTATTTAGCTTCTCTTGGGCAATGACAGGCTTTATATTCTTGGAGTTAAAAGAAGAAAGACTACAATAATGAAAGGGGAAAAAATTTCAAAACCTTTTAAGAAAGGCAACTTTTTTATAATGTTCAGGGAAGAAAGAAATTTACAGGTTTTGTTATTTCACAGAAGAAGAAATGGGAAATCAGAGAAATTTGTGACATCCTCCAAGTGACATGATGAGATTAGTATGGGACCTGAGATTGCTGTTTCCTAGGTGGTACTCAAGCTTTCCTATAAAAGACTTCATGTGGAATGAGGCATGCATTATCAGACAGGGACAAGATATTTATTTTGCTGACTTGTACTTTGTTATAAGGAAGGGGGTTAGGGGAATTAAGAAGTGACAGAAATGTTTTTTAAAAAAGCATCAATAAAGTTTGTATGTATTTTAAAATATCCCATGGTCAGATAATAAAGGATTCATTTTTTCCCATGCTTTCTGCTCAGTTTTCACAAGAATACAGGATCATAGGTTTTAGAGGTCTATCTGATCCCTTTATTTTCCAATGACAAGGCAAAGGAAGTGACTTGCCCAAGATCACAGAGAGAAAACAAATGGAGTAGAGATTCAAACCCAAGTCCTCTGCCTCCAAACGGATCCTTCTTCCCACTTTCCATAAGCCTTATGGCCTCCTACACCTCCCCTGCCCCTCCATGAACATTTTCTGTTGCTGTTCTCCCACCTTCAGAGTGTCCCATATCACTTAAGCTGCTGTACTCTCCATCACTTGGTTCAAACAACATTATCTGACCTCTAAAAGCAAAAGCAGGCTCTGAGCGGGCCCTGGAAATCCTTTTTAAAGAGTTTTAGTACCAAGCAATGGTTTGCGTGTTCATGAGGACAACGCTGCCCACTGTGGTCTCTTAACTTGACCATCTGGAGGCAGCATTGTCTAGTAAATGTAGCCTTGAAACAGAAGTCCCAGGAAAAACTGGGTGACTTCATCACTGACATAATCCAGACATTTAGCTTCCTTCAGAAATGATGATAACTCACTTCCTTCCTCCTTTCTGCCACAGAATGTTCATATAATAAGGATTACTGACATAACTGCAACGATTTCTGAGTTTCTCATAGAAAGATACCTTCTATATAATCGGGAATGGGAACAGGTGGTAGCATAGGGGTAATGGACAGAAAAAAAATGTAGAAAAGTTCTGGGTCCATGAGTAGCAGACATAACAATTTCCTTTCCTAATAATGCATATGAAATAAAATGAAACTTTCTTGTCTTATATGGTTGAATCCTGCATTAGGAATGATAGCATTCAAAATATGCTGTATTTAACACAATAATTCTTTTATAGTATGAAGGAAGCCAGAATTTTCTGGAAAAGAGCAGGTCATAGGGTACCTCTAAATTACTATTTCTAGAGCCTTCAGACAACTGGGATCCTTAGGGACCAACTTGTGCATTTGTTTGTCTTCTGAGTTGGAGCCAGCTCAGGCCTTGATTAGGGCTAATTTTCTCTCATGCTCTTCTAAAGTTATCTGTAGTTTGTTTGGCTTCTGACACCATTCAATTAAAAACCAACCTCTCCAAAGTCACTAATGATTTCTTAATTATAATGACCTTTTTTCTCTCCACCCTTAACCTTGATATTCTCCTTGATTTTGGTTTTCATGCTGTAGCTCACCTCTTAGTTTTCCTCTTGTCTTTTCAGTCTCCTTGGCTGGATCTTGTTCAAGGTCATGATCACTAACCATGGGTATCCCCAAGACTCTGTGCTGGCACTCTTCTCATCTCCCTAATATACCTTCTCCCTGGGTGATCCTGTCAGCTCCCAGGGATTCGATGGCCATCTCTATGAAGACGATCTTCAGGTCTACTTATCCAGCTCCAACTTATCTCGACCTCCAGTCTCACTTCTCCATCTGCTCACTAGACATCTTGAACTGAATGTCCTGAAGACATCTTAAACTCAACATGTCCAAAACTAAACTCATGATCTTTCCCCTCAAAGACTCCTTTTTTCCTAATCTCTCTCTCAATGTCAAGGGCACTACCATCTTCCCGGTCTGCCAGGCTGGCAATCTAGGTCTCCTTCTTGACTTCTCATTCTCCATCTCAGGTTTGGACTGCTGTAATTGGCTCCTCCCCATCTCTAATCTCTCTCTAAAGACACTATCTCCCAAGAGCTGTCACAACAATCTTCTTAAACCCAAAATCTGACAACTTCAGCTCCCTTTCCTTCCCACCCCTCAACAGTCAATAAGCTCTGATGGCTCCCCAGCAACAGGACCAACTATGAGGTACTCTGATGTGTAAACCCCTTCTTAACCTGCTACCTTTTCAGGCTTCTTATACTTTACTCTTCTCCAGGTACTCTGTGATCCAGGGATAATGGCCTCATATGGAATTCCATTGCCCAGCAGAGACACTGTCACTAGCTGTCCTCCAGGGCTGGACTTTCCTTCTTCCACTCTTTTCCTCCTAACTACCCTGGTTTCCTCCACATTTTAGCTATAATCTCACTTTCTGCAAGAAGCCTTTGCTGATCCCTCTTAATTCTAGTGCCTTTCCACTTGGCTCCCAATTACTCTGTCTTGTTTGTTCTGTAACTTTGATTCTTGTACTTTGTTAGTACATAGTTGCATATTGCCTCTTCCATTAGATTGGGAACTCCTTGAGGGAAATTTTTGCCTTTCTTTTTATATCCCCAGCAATTATAACAGTGTAGGCACACAGAAGATGATTAATAAATGCTTGCTATCTTGACTTGGCTAAGTCCACCTTAGTTTGGACCTATTTCCCTGATGATTAACAGATCCAGAGACCAGAACTACACATGGTTTCAGGTATAAATAACTGGCTATTCCAAACATTATCAGTAATTTTAATTCCATTTCATTCTAGAATGCAATACAGTAAACATTTTAAGTTTTTATGTCTCCTGACACATTTTAGTGTATGTAGGAAAAAGAAAACTTCTAAGATACAAGAACTTAAACTTTAAATTTCTCCTACCATGAGTCTCAGAAAGTGTTCCATCTTACTCTATCTGCATTCAGATGTAACCACTGACATTGGATGGATATCAAAAACAGAGACTTTCTCTCTAATTTCAAATAAAATACATAGAATGAATGACCTCTGTCACAGAATGGCCTCACCATCTTGAATCAGTAGAGTTCAAGAAAAAAGAACCAATTAGAGACAGATATGGGCATTATTAGTTGAACATCTCTGAAAGCAGGCAGTGATTGCTCAAATGAACAAGTCAAAAGGAAAATATTTTTAGGGGAGAATGGGCAAGATAATGGTGCTAGGAAGCAGAAAAAAGTAGAGGAGTCCAACAATTTCTCCCTTAACATACATATCTCTGATCATATGAAAGGAGAACTGATCTTGGCAGGATGTTGATGAGTTCAACCTCTCCCTCCTTGTCTCTGGGGGTAAGAGGTGGTGGGAGAAACTCTGTGTTGCTCTTGGAAACCATCTGTCTGACAGTGAACTGCACTCCTCTTCCTGAAATGAGGCAGCTCTTGTAGTGTATGCAAAGCCCCTTTGTGGGGGTGTTTCCATAATATATCGCCTGACTTCCCATTAAAATCACATGTGCTGTTGGCTTGAGTGAATGCATTAATTAGGGCTGTGGTAACACTAATACAAATAAGAGGACAGCTCAAAGACAATCCTTCCTTCAGAGATCACACTGGGCTCTAGAGAGTTGGACAACCAAAGATTGGGGGAAATCGCTTTTCTCTAGAGTGGGGATGGGTTAGTTTCTGCTGTCATCAAAAGAGAGACCACAACCAAACGCCCTCCCCCAAAAGATGAGAACCAAGAGAAAAAAATATATTTGTCTTTCTTAAACCTCTCAACCACAAAGAATATACATATGCAGGTACACATATATGTACATATAAATTAAACTGATACTGATGATCATAACTAGTATGTATTAAGCATTTCAAAGGCCTGCAAGTTTCTTTAATTCATAATCTGGGCATTGTGCCTGACTTCATCCTCTCCCTTATACCACGTATCCTTTTCACCTTCATAACCACTCTCTTTATTTACACAGTAAGAGAGGAAGAGAAATATTCAATGACTAGGGCTTCTAGATGGAGCAGTGAATAGACCACCAGTCCTGGAGCTGGGAAGACCTGGGTTCAAACCCAGCCTCAGGCACTTAACACTTTGTAGTTGTGTGATCCGGGCCACACTTAATCCCAATTGCCTTGCCCCCCGCCCCCACCAAAAAAAAAAAAGGAGTAATGTTCTATGAGGCTGGAAAGAGAGGTTAAGGCTCAGTTGTGCTGAATTTAAAGGCTAACCAGAGGAATTTCTGCTTTATTCTAGTCATGGTAAGTCAATGGAGTTGGTTGAGTCGGGTAGTCACATAAATCTGCATTTAAGGAAAATTATTTTTGGCAGTAGTGTATGGAATGGACTGGAGGGAAGAGAGAATTGAGGCAAGGAGACTAAGTAATTTAGGGGTCTGAACTAAGGGAAGTACCTGAATAGTAGGTGAGTGGTGATGGAGATAGTGAGTAGAGCAGTGAGAGTAGACAACTTTTTTGAGGATTTTAGCTGAGAAAAAAAGGTGAAAGAGAGGACAAATGCTTAAGGGAATATTAGGATTTAGTGAAGGTTTTTTGTTTGTTTGTTTGTTTTTTAAAGAATGGGGGAGGTATGGCATGTTTGAAGGCAGAAGGGAAGGAGCCAGTTGGTAGTAAGAAGTTGGAGAATCCAGATTGAGGGAACTGGGAGAGGATTTTGGATGTGATCTGTTGGGGAAGAGGGAGGAGGTAGAATCAAGTGTATATAAAAAAGAGGGCTTGGGCTTGGCAAGAAGGACCCTCTCTTTATCAGAGGTAAAGGAAGAGAGAGCAATATGTGATGCCAGAGAGTTTTCTAATAAAGAGAATTGGGAATTTAAATGGGAAAATGGAAGCAGAATGGTGTTAACATTTTCTTTTAAGTCAAATAAGAAACAAGGTCCTTAGCTGAGGGAGTTGAGAGTGAAGCAGGGCTTCAGGAGAGAAGGAAATATTTGGAATAAATTTTGTGGGGAGTGAGACAGAAAAACAATTATGGAGGAATAGAATGAATGCCTAGAAGTTTTGAGGGCTAAGTTAAAGTTGGATAACATGAATTTAGGCAGTTGGGGGACTTTCTTTGACTTGGCTCAACACCTCGTGAATAAGAACAGAAAAAATGGATGATGACAGTAAAATAAAGTTTGGCAAGAGAATAAATCTCAGTTTCCTTATCTAAAGTCTCTTCCAGCCAGCTCTAAATCTATATTATAGTGAATTAGGAGTTAGAAGGCAACTTTAAAAAGTTAAAATACAACCAATTTATTAATATAATTTCCCTATTCTTTTTATTTTCCCAACTAAGTGACCTGGATTGAGTTTAATGTTGCTTCTATTGCAATGCTTACCATAAATACCCTGAAATTTTTATTTCTGTATTGAAAAACTCTAAAAGTTCTTTCATACATTCCTCTCAGGACTACACTATTTCTCCACTTTAGAAGTCATTTCTTGAAAATTGTCAATATTTGACATTAAATTCCTTTGTTTCATACTTTTCCACAGAATTACAACTAGCAGAAACTATGCTATGATTTTTCTTTATTTTTTTTTAAAATCATCTGAAAAACTGAGTGAAGGAGTTTCTAATATTGAATGAGGAAATGTGGGGTTTTTTGTTATTGAGTCAGAAAACTCCTGGCCTCTCCTTGAGACTAAATACAATTTTCATAGACCTTGACTAAAAATAGTCTCCTAGATCTACAGAATTTTAGAATTGGAAAATGTCTAGTAAGTCATTTAGTGTAACTCAGGAAACTAAGGCCTATAAAGTTATCTGTCCCAGGTCCTAGAGAGAGAGACACAATTCTCTTCTGGTTCTTTCTACTCCTATCCATATGACTGCTCCTCCTCAATCTCCTTTATTGGAACCTCCTACCTATACTGCCCTATCCACCTGGATTTTGCCCAAGGCCCTCTTCTATTTGCCTTCTGCACTATTTCACTGGTTATCTTATCAGTTCTCATAAATTTAATTAACCAATTCCCTGCCAATCTACCTATTCTGCCCCAAACTCTCTGCTGATATCCAATCTCATATCTATCCACCTTTCAGATATCTTGAACTGGATGCCCAGTAGACATCTTAAATTCAATATATCCCCAACAGAACTCATTTATCTTTCCTCCTGAATTCCTGCCTTTCCCTATTATTGTAAAGGGCAACACCATTCTCCTAGTCCTTTGGGATCACAACCTTTCTTAACATCCCTCAACTTCCCTAACCAATCTGCTGCTAAGGCACTGTATATTTCACCTTTATGAAATCTCTGAGAGATGCCCTCTTCTCTTCTCTGACACAGCCACCACCCTGGGGCAGGCCCTCATCACCTCATACCTGGACCATTATAAGAAGTGGCCTACTGGTGAGTCAGCTTGCTTCAATTCTCTCCCCATTCCAATCCCTTCTCCATTCTGCCACTTAAGTGATTTTCCTAAAACCCAGGTCCATGCCTCCCCAACACCCCCCCCCATTAAATATACTCCAGTGGCTCCCCATTGTCTCTAGAATCAAATACAAAATTCTCTGGCATTCAAAGCCCTTCAGAACCTATCCCTCCCCTACCTTTCTAGTTTCAGTTACTCCTCCCAAGTACTCTTCAATTTGTGACACTAACCTCCTGGCTGTTCCACGACGAGATAGTCTCTCTCTCTCTCAGTTTCAGGCATTCTCTCTGGCTGTCTCCCTTACATGGAGCACTCTCTCTCCTCTGCTCTGACCACTGACCTTCCTTGTTTCCATTAAGTTCTATCTAAAATCTCCTCTTCTACAGGAAGCCTTTCCCAATCCCTCTTTGTTTCAATGCCTTCCCTTTGATAATCATTGCCTTCTATCCTTACGTATATTTGTTTGTATAATAGACTCCTTATTAGATTGTAAACTCTGTGAAGACTCTTTTGCCTCTTTTTGTGGGCCTGACACATATTAGACAAGGTAGGAATTGTAATTCAGGTCTCTAGTCTTCCAAATTGACCTTTTAATGTTCCATTTCCCCTATTATCATTTTGATAAACCTTCAAAACTCCAATCAAGACCAAAAACTGTATGTGAAAAAGAAACTGGCCAAAAATGCGTTTATTTCTTAAAGTAGATATGTGGTAAAAAATGTTTTCATATTCATCTTTTTAAGATGACAAACAAATAATGTTTACTTCAGTAACAATAGCAACAGCAATAATGGCTCTTTTGCAAAGCTAGTTTTTGCATATGCTATTTCCAACCTTCATAACAACTCTCTCACACAGGTATTATTATCATGACCATTTTATAGATGAGAAGTCACATGACTCACCTAGGAGCACAAATTAGAGTACCTGAGGGAAGATTTGAACTCAGGTCCAATACTCTACCCTCCTATCTCACAAGAATTTTATTCTCATCAATCCACAGGCCTTTTAAAAATTTCCTAGGTAGTTAAAATTGTTAATAACAAACTCAAAAGTTACTAAATTCTGAGGGGGGGGGGGAAAGGTATTTGTTTGAACTGGCATCTCTCTCTCAAGTGGCAGGCTAATGACCTTATCTTCTTTTCCTTTCTATAAGTTTTTCCTATAAATAGTCTGTATTTGCAGACAGATTCACTTACACAGCTTATCACAACCTTGATTGAGGTTCTATAATATAATCATTCTGATAATGCCTTACCTTGTCTTCCAATTACATCATGCTACATAATACTTTATTCTGGCACCTTCCGTGTGTTTTAGAAGGATGGGTTTCTAAAGATGTAGACTTATACGGGTATTACCAAAAAAAGGAACAAAAAAGGAGAAGGAAAACTCCAATTCCATTTAAAACATAATCCTCCCTCCCCATTTTGTAGTCTGACTCTGGTTAATATGAACATTTCCAATAACTTTAATCCTTAAGTGATGATTGTTTAAAAAAGGGGGAGGGATAGGAAGAAAAGAGGGTTAAAAAAGGAAGTTTTCGTTCCCATAAAAGACAAGAGGGAAGAAAATGACTTGTCATATCTGACTGGTTTGGAAATATAAAATCCAATTCTGAAGAAGTAGAGATAAGGGAACCACTGTGGAAGTGCCATCAGCTTAGCAAACACTAAATAATGAACAATGCAGAGACTGTCCAGCATGATAAAACACTCTATTAGAGAAACTGTTTTTAAATGAGTGATAATTGTGGCACATCCACATTGAAAGGTTATTGAATTTTTATCTGCAGCAAAGAGCCTTTGACAGGCTCACCAAAAAGTCACCTCCATATTGTACCTCCTTTAGATGAAATTGACCAGAAGAGTTTTCCACATTCTAGCATGTAACAGATTTGTGACATTCATAGTATTTTCTACTTCCTTCAAGAAGCCAGGCAGATATTCTTTGTTTCCACTAAGGCATTTACTTTTTCATCAGGCTTGTCTTCCCACTCCTTTCCCCTTCCCCTCCCCCCACCATCTCTGGTTATTCTTCTTTTAATAAAAAGTGGATTAAGCTGCTAGTTAAGAACTCCAGCTCAAATCCACCAAGGTTTCATTGACTACCAGAAAGACAAGATGCTAGTACACAGTATTAGCTGTTATTAATAAGCAACATTGTGCCTGGGAGCCCTGGACCTAATATAAGCTAAGACCTGCACCTTATTCACTTCCTTTTCATTTTAATTGTATGAATTGCTATAGTGAAGGATATAAAAACAAAAAAGACTTTTTACCTGAAAGTATGAATCCTGAATTTTTGTCCTCAAACAGATCCCTTTTGGGACATGAGATTTAAGATTTTGCTTCTGATAGTGAGTGAAATAATATTCAAATATTAAAATTATGCAAGACAAGCAAGATAACACAGTGGAAAGGGCCCTAGATTGAGAATTAGGAGACCTACCCTACCCATGTTCTAGGCCCAGCACTCTACTCACCAGTTCCATAACTAAAGACAAGCCATTTTTTCCCCCTTTGGATTTTAGTCCTAATATGCCAAATGAGGGGAGATAGACTTAAGGGACCTTCCAGATATCTCCACTCTTCTATGATTCCATCAGCTCCTGCCTTACTGTAGTCTCAAAGCATTTCATCTATCTCATTGCTCTGTCTTGGTGAGATAGTCAGAAAGCAGTATTATCTCAGTGTTACATGTGGGGAAACTGGGGCACCCTGGTGAACATAAAATCGAATAGCACCCATATAGATGATGGATTGTTTCCTCCTCTCTGTCTTTTCCTCTCCAACTGCTTGGAGGCCTCAGATCTTAGAGGAAGTCAGGTAAGAGCCTGACTGCCATTTAACCCACTTTGGAACCCTGAAAAAATCCCTGAAGCTCTGTTTTAAACAATTAATTCTTAATTGTATGATGAGAGGATAAGATGACCAGTTTCTCAGGGTTTGGGGGGAGTGGAGAGATTAAGAATTAATGATTGTAAAGGTGCTTGTGAGTAGAAAGCTCTCCATAAATATTGAGCATTATTATTATTATTGTTATTGTTGTTGTTATTATTATTATCATTGTCTTTATAATTCCCTGCGGGGACAATATGTGCACATACCCTCTGGGTGAACCTTCTCACTCATTACTGGCAGACTGTTTGGACACAATTTTTATTCACTGATGATTAGTTAAGCTACTCAACAAGGTGCATTCAGAACAGTTTTCTAAGTTCCGATCCTACCAGTGATATTTTCCTAAAGTGAAAGTGAGATTATTAGGAAAATGGTGCATAATAAAAAGATGGCATTGATTCTGAAGAAGAAAGGCAGCAATGACTGCAGAGCCCTCTTATTATTGAAACCAGAGGAATAAAAGTAATGTATTTTTGCCCAGAGTAATATGAACAGTAATGATGATAATGATAGAACATACTGATAGGAACTTTAAGGTTTACAAAGAGCTTTTTTTCACTTATGCCAACAGTCCTACATTAAGTAGGAAAAGAATGAAACTCAGTAACCACTAGTAAGTAACTACTAGGTACCAAGTATGGTATTAAGCCCTAGAGAAACAAAGCAGTTTTTGTCCCCAAGAAGCTTACATTCTTTGAGGACTGGAGTGGGGAAAAACATCTATATTTTAGAAAAATATAAAATAGATATAAAGTAATACCCAGAGGTAGGAAGGAGAAAAGGAGGGATAAGGCTACGCTTTCTGAGTGGGACATTAAAGAATGTGAGACCCAAGAGGCTACCTATCCAAAGGGAGACTTGGAAGATGGAATAATCACTTACAGGGAACAGTTGGTTGGAAAGCAGAGCATATGAAGAAAAGTCGTGTGTAATAATCCCAGAAAAGCAAGCTGGAGAGAGATTACAAAGGACTTTGAAAATCAAAGGGAGAAATTAGTATCTTAGAGAAAAGGAAGCTGCTGGAGATTCCTGAAAGGAGTGATATGGCTGGACTTGTAGGCATCCTGAGGCAGGGAATGGCTTAGTCTCCTCTCAGTAGCCCTAGCACCAACATGGTGCCAGGCACATACTGGGTGCCTAATAAACATTTGTCAAATGTGCAGTAGGAATATTGATTTGATAGCTATAAGAAGAATGGTTTGGGAGGCTATTTCCCTAGTCCATGTGAGAAGTGATTAGAGTCCCAATTAGTGAGGGGGATGAAAGTGAGAGATATTGTGGATGTTCAATCAATAAGAATTAGCAATTAGGGTACAAGGGAAGAAGAAAAGGGAAAGGTGGAGGATGATTATGAGGCTGGATGACCAGAAGGATGGTAGAGCAAGAACACAAATAGGGAGCTTACAAAGAGGGAAGGATTTGGGGTGAAAGATACTGAATTCTCATGTTGGAGCCAAAAGGAGTCAAAATGCTAGCTCTTACTTGCATGAACTGATACTAAGTGAAATGAGCAGAACCAGGAGATTATACACGGCAACAAGATTATACGATGATCAGTTCTGACAGACATGGCTCTCTTCAACAATGAGATGTTTCAAACCAGTTCCAATTGTTCAGTGATGAAGAAAGCCATATACACCTAGGGAGAGGCCTGTAGGATCTGAGCGTTTGCTTGCATTTTGTTTTCCTTCTCAGGTTTTTTTTCTTGTAGATCTGATTTTTCTCATACAGCAAGATAATCATATAAATATGTATACATATATTTGATTTGTCATGTTTTAACATAATTAACATGTATTAGACTATCTGCCATCTAGGGGAGGTGATAGGGGGAAGGAGGAAAAAATGTGTAACAGAAAGCTTTGCAAGGGTCAATGTTGAAAAATTACCCATGCATATGTTTTGCAAATAAAAAGCTTTAATAAATAATAATAATTTAATAATAACAAACAAAAAATGCTAGCTCTTTAATTCCTCCATTTTGTGAGCTTGGGCAAATCTCCCATTCTCTCTCAGTCTTGGTATTATTTCCATGCACAGATGAAGAAATTGAGGCTTGGATGAAGTGGCTTTCCCAACCTCATAGAGCTGGTAAATGGCAGAGTGGGGATTTAGAATCAGATCTTTGGACTCGGAAGACCAGAACTATTTCTGCATTAAGCTTCCAACTCATGGTGTTTAAGAGGCACTGGAGGTAAAGATTTCTCTAGCTGCAGCTGGAGCTGATGACTTCCTCATTATGCTAAACATGTCACTTACATTTATTGTTTTTAATTCTTCTACACAAAGATATTTTATTTGCATTCATATCATTTTTCCAGCATATAGAAAACATATGGGGGACCGTATATAATACAAAGTTTCTTAAACTTTGTCTTGTGATCCTATTTGGAGTCATGTAACTGAATGTGGGGGTAGCAAAATTATGATTTAGTGAGTAAATGTTTGATTTCTATATCTATTTCTATTTTAATACCTATATAACTGGGTTTGTGTAATAATTTCTCAGGCAAAAAGAGGTGGTGAGTGGAAAAATTTAAGAAGTCTGATTTAACAAACCCCTTTTGCTTTTGTGGCAAAACATGGCAAAGGCACATCCTTGGGGGTTCTTTGACTGACTGCTGGGTGATCTTGAGTTCTAGCTTTGTTGCTGATTATACAGATGCAAAGAGTGAAAATTAGGGAGATTTTTCCTATGAAAAGTCATGTTTCCTCTTCTAATCACTCTGCTCTTCCTTCACCCTTGGCCCATATCCTTTATAGCTTCTCTAATAATATCCTTCTGCCCTATCTTATCCACATAGCCTGTATGGTTTAGGGATACAACTACATGGTACTACAGTATGAGGGAAATTTCAAGACATAAGTTCTATTAAATATGATTATTATACAAGTCACTCTTTCACATCTTTTAATTAGCTAATCTGGTTTTCCAAAGTACATGCAGAACTCTTTAAGTGGTGGCTCCAATCTAATGATACCAATAGTTCTTTCTTAGCACCGGTTATCATCACTACTTGCTAGTCCTTAAAATTTTGCTTATTTTGGTGCAAAGTTTTGCTCCATTCCATCTTCCTCCCCTTTCTCCAGTTTTAGGTCCAAACTCAGTCATCATCATGAGGATGTTATTCATTAACTTTATAAACATACCTAGCTCCTCCACTAGAAGATCTATATCATCTATACAATGGAAATAGTATCAAGACTGAGAGAGAAAAGGTGATTTGCTCAAGCTCACAAAATGGGGGAATTAAAGAGCTAGCATTTTGACTCCTTTTAGCTTCAATGTGAGAGTTTAGTATCTTTCACCCCAAACTCTTCCCTCTTCATAACCTTCCTGTTTTCCTCTCCTCTGTGGGCACCTCTGCCCCTTCAACTCTTCATCCTGGACCCCTATCTTACTTTCCTCTCTCCTTCCCTTCATTGTCACTGGGACTCCTTGCTGCCAACAGATATGATTATCTATTTTTTTTTGCAAAAACAATTATCTTCTTTTACTTCATCAGCTGCACTTTAAAAAAATTTCTTTATATTTTAAAAATCCTAAAGACTCTGAATTACTATATACAATCTTGGATTGGGATATTTCTCTAAAGTTCAAAACCATCTTTTTTGGGGAAATCAGTGAGATAATTCTTTTAGGATGTTAGAGGCTTGCACAGCATCAACACACTGTAGAAGTACAGAATGATGATGATGTTGAAGGGCTTGTGTTTGGCCATTTTGGATGTGGCAGCTAAACAGATTCTGGAAACAAGTGGAAACTGAGACCTCGTCCTATTATGAAGACTTTCTAGTTCAAATCCAGCCCCAGACACTAGCAGTGTGATCCTGAGAAGTCACTCCACTGTTTTAATCTCCTGAAGAAGAAATGGCACACCATTCCAGTATCTTTGCCAAGAAAACCGTATACGGGGCCATGAAGAGTTGGACACATGTGAAGGACTAAACAGCAATAAGAATACCTTAAAGAGGGAAGAAAAATAAAAGCATGAGGAGGGAAGAAAAGCAATTTCAAACCTAATTTTAGGCAGCTAGGTGGTACACTGGATGGAGTGTTGGGCTTAGAATCAGGAAAACATGAGTTCAAATTCAGCTTCAGAAATACTCTAGCCATGTGATGGGGGCAAGTCATTTAATTTTTATTTGCCTATAGGAAAACCTCATGGTCCATGGGGCTAAAGAGTAAATGAGTGAACCACAAAAAAGTGTTGAAAGTGTGAAGAGGCTGAAGAAGAACCAGACAACTTCTCTCATCCAGATAAAAGAAAAAATATGAGTATGAAAAGAGCAAGAAGTAGAGAAGATGGGAATTTAGAAAGACTCAGGGGTTCCTGGAGGAATGGTTGGCACAAGGTATGGAAGGAAGCCAGGGCACTTGTGGACACAGACAGAACACTTTTCTATGGCCAAAAAACAAACAAACAAACAAACAAAAAACCAATCACCAGACACTTAAGACTCAAAGCCAGAAAAACCCATTCACATTCCAGTTGAAGCTTAGATGATAATCAGTAATAATGTCAGCCATGGAGAAGGAAATAGAAGATCCCAGATGTTTCTACTCAGAAACTAACAAGAGAATAACCATTATTTCTGTTGTCAGTGGCAACAACATTTTTATGAGTCCTCAGAATGGTCAGCACACTGAATGCAGGGACTCCATACATTCATTTTTCCTTAATATACATTTCATTGAAGTTTTATATTTGAACAAACTTCAATTAAGTCTGAAGAATAATAAGGATGAATCTTCATAAAATTACCAATCAGTGATTCTTTCCCCCACAAAATAATACGATTAGCTCTGAAAAGAAAGACAACATAGATATATATTTGGACTTTAGAAAAGCATTTGATAAAGACTCATAAAAATTTACAAGTAAAATTGGTTCCAATTAGTTTGGATGAGGACAAAGTCATTCAGCTTGACAATGGACTAAAAACTCATAAACAAAAGTATAATGCTAAATGGTGATTTTCTCAGCAAGCAGAAAGATAATGAAATTAATAGATGATACTGAATTAGAAGGTATGGCCAACAGAGAAATAATAAAAACGACCTGAAGAGGTTAGGTATAAGAAGAGGAAATTGCTAAATGAGTCAGCTTGAGAAAATGAACAAGAATAGAATAGAAAAAGATTAAAGGCACACAGAAAACCTAACTTAGGAAAGAAGATTACAGAAACTAAATATGTACAGCTAGGCTGAGCAATGACTAAAGAGGATCTGATAATAGTCTACAAATATTTGAAACTTGTAAATACCTGAGCAGGAAAGGAATTACCATACAAGGGGCTTTAATTAGTAATAATCAAATGGAATTAGGAGAGGGAAAATTTTGTCTAATGGTTTAGGAAAAACAAAGCTACAACTGGGCGATTCCTCAGGGGATCTTGGCTAGGCAAATTATTACTGTCAATTGTGAAGCTAGGTAGAAACACATCAATGAATTTGTATTTTAGAATTCATTAATCATTAAAGTACAACAAAGGCTCTGACACTGAATTCTAAGGTGGAGCTCATATTTAAGTCTTTTGGGAAATCTTAGGTCAGACGAAATAAGAAGCCATACAGAGTCTTGATCAGGGGTAACTATATAGATCAGTAAGGTCTTTTCTTTCTCTAATTTCTAGGGTGCCATTTTGTAAAAAAAAAAAAAAAAGTTTCACTTTTATCTAACTGGTTTGGCATTCAATTCTTGATATCAAGAGAGACTTTATGCCTAACTGTTAACAGGTTGAAGAAGGGTAAGAAGTCATTTTATTTTTAATCAGATTCATTTGAGAGTAAATCTAAGCAGTACCAGGCCAAGGTGGGCTATAGTTTCTCTGTGATCCTCTATACTTCAACAAGAGTTGGAAAGAAACTCGGGTTATTAAGAGTATAGATCTCTCATTTTACAAATGGTGAAACCTGCCCAATTTCATACAATTGGTTAGTATGGAGTAATGGAGGTTATGGAAGAGGGAGAAGGGTGAAGGGAGAAAGAGACATCAACCAAGATCATAGGATCAGAATTTAAAATTCCCCTGACTTCCAACCCAAGCCTCTTTTCATTACATTTTTTTCCCTTTCTTTTCTTTTCTTTTTTTTTAAATAACATTTTTGTGCCCTGTATATAAAATAGGGCAGACACTACAAATTTGTTCGTCCAAGAATGGAGAAACAAGAAATAAAATTTTCAATTTAAAAAAAATATAGGAGGGCAAAAAGCTAGATCATTTTTTGGATCATCTCCAGTGGGTCATCTCCCAGTAAAAGTTTAACTTTTTAAATTAGCCATAATTTACAATTCTGCATAAAAATCTAATAGAAGCTGGCTAAACTTCATAGTGTTTTGATTTGAGGAAGCAATAGACACAGTTCTTTTTATATTAATGTGGCTCTATCTGTAGTTACCAGAGTAAGGTAGCTTTTTTAGTGCTTTCTTAGAGAATATGACTATCAAGCAACAGAATTCTTTTCTATGTATTTTATTCAATTTGTAATTTTTTTACATGTTAAGATAGTCTTCAAGATTTATTTTTATAAGATTTTGATTTCCAACTTTTTTTTTCCTTTCTCCTTCCTTTCTCTTTCCCTTCCCCAAGACAGCAAGGAATCTGACATGGGTCACACATATGTAGTCATATTAAATATATTTCTATATTAGTCCTGTTGTAAAAGATGAATCAGGACAAAAGGGAAAACCACAAGAAAGAAAAATCAGGGGGAAAAAGATGGAAATAGTATCTTCCAATATGCATTCAGATTTCATAGTTCTTTTTCTGGATGTGGATAGTATTTTCCTTCATGAGTCCTTTAGAACTCTCTTAGATTACTGTATTTCTGAAAAGAGCTAAGTGTATCAAAGCTGATCATCATACAATATTACTGTTACTGTGCACGGTGTTTTGGTTCTGCTCACTTCACTCAGGTTCAGTTCATTTAAGTCTTTCCAGATTTTTCTGAAATCCATCTCAAGTAGTAGAATTCTAATCAAGCCAATGGGAGAACAATTAGAAGGTATAATTTCAAACAGGCTGATTGTCATCACACTGATGTTTGTAGCCAATCCTACCTACATTAGGAATGTATTCACCATCACCCTGTTATTTGCAGGAGGAAGAGATTCACATATAACTTGTAAAATGATCTCAAGCAAAACTTCTCACTAATGTTACTAAAGCTGTTCTGTTTCTGAAGAAAAAAACATACTTTGTATGAAAGTAATTATAGGTAGCATGTCATAATATAAAGAACTGGCCTCAGAATCAAAGATATGAGTTCAAATCTCTCTAATGCATGTTAGCAAGGTGCTCCTGGACTTAACCTCTCAAAGTCCCAAGTGATTCTCTAAGACTATTAGTTGCAGAGCAGGTGATGACAAATGTCAATAGAGGGAGTTTACTCATATAGAGTTCTTGATGTCAGTGAAGTCATAGATCTGGTAAAAAAAAATTAAGAAAAATTGTTGTTGAAAAAGGTACCTGGAAAAGTTATCTGTGGGGAAAGCCTAACTAGAAAATGGAAGAAACTCACTAAGTTAGAATGTGTACTTGAAGGTATCAGAAGAGCCCAATAACACAGAACATAGGATGATTACTTAAGGAGCTGATATTTGTTACTGAGGAGTTAGTAGCTAGTTTTTTGGAGAGTTCTCAAAATGGGAAAAGAACATTTTAGCCATTTTAATGGGATAGCCATTTTAAAAAATCAAAATAATCAACTCTGAAAATTAAAGACTATATAACTAGTCAACTTGAGCATCTGAAAAGATATTAGGATAAATCAAAAAATTAAATAGAACCTTCAGTCATCCACACGAGAACATGACTTCCCAAATAGCTTTTTTTGTTAACACAATGCCGTGAAAGATCACTGGATTAGTGGTCCTTGGACTTTCTTTTAAGTTCTATCTTGATCATGTGTAACCCTGGGCAATTTACTCAACCTCTTGGCACTTCAGGTCCCAAACCTATGATCCTAATCATGAGGATAATTTAATTCAATGGTAGAATAACTGGCTTTGTAGTGCTTGATTGAAAAAAAAGAAATAATAGATATTGAAGAAGCCATGAAGCTAAAGAACAAAGTCCCATGAGGTAGGAATCATATTGCCTGGAGAGACACAATCCAAGTGGTCATAAATTTGCTCAGCATAATTTTAGGCAGATGTGTTATATAATGTTCCAAAGAGCCCAGTGATGGGGCTGGTGTTATTTAAAATCCTTATCAATAATCTGGATCACAGACTTGTTAATGTATTAATAAAATGATATGGAAGTAGGTAGGCTTGCTAAACCTAGAAGACAGGAATAGAATGAAAATTGACAATCTAAATTATATAAATTATATGGAATTTAAGAGCCAAGGGTGAGAGAAAGTATTTAGGATTGAAAATAAACTTCATATAGAAGATGGGGAAATTCCAGTTGGATACTAGAAAATTATCTCAGGAAAGGTAATAAGCTGAATAGGGAAATAGCAACATAAAACTTGTTATTTTAAAATATAAATAGGACATTGACAGGAATTGTCAGGATGCTCTGCAAAACTTGAAAGTGGTCAGAGGCACAGTAGAGTGGGAAAAGTTCTTGATTAGTTAAAAAGAGATCTGAGTTCTAGTTATTCTGCTGCCATGAAGTAGCTGAGAGAAATTGGTCAAATACCTCAACCACTGAGAGCTTCAGGTCCCTCAAGTGTAAGATAAGATGATGGAGGTGAACACTAAGTTTCTTCTGGCTCCATAGTTTGAATCATATTTTAAGAGAAATATCTATAATAGATTGATGAGAGTTCAGAGCAGAGTAAAGTCAAAAGAGATAAGAAATAAAAGACTGTTTATTCTGCTGTGGAACTCTGAGGAGCTTGGAGGATCAGACAGGCTGCCCTTCTAGAAAAGAAGGGAAGCAGTGCTTGAAGAATGTCTCTCTAATCTCCAGGTTGTTAGGGAAAAATGAAATGTTCCTTAAAAAACAGAAGAGCTTTTTATATATATATATATATATATATATATATATATATATATATATATATATATACACACACATATACATATATATACATATATATACACATACATATATATATATATATAAATGCAGAAGAACGAGAAAAGAAAGGGAAGAAGGACCACTGAACATTTATTTAGGTATAAAGTTCTTCTCCAAGGAGATAGGAGCAGCTGCTGGTTTTATAAGGAATAGTCACATGAATCCACAAGAGGTGAAAGACCACTCAGTTAAAAGTCAGGTAAAGAAGAGATGTGTGGATTTATTAGGAGACTAGGTAATAGGGTAGTTCTTTGTTGACTTGATAATAGTAATATGGAAAAGTCTGCAGCAATCCCAGGCCATCTGCCTAGGATATGATAAAGAACCTCCCCAGCTGTTTAAGTTCTAATGAATACTATCTACTTCTGGTGACCTACCCAAAACACTCATAAGGATTATGATGTTGTGGACAAGCTGAGGCCCTCAGGGAGATATGTCCTTATAGTGATAGTGATTGAAGGCAAGGACTTCAGAAGAGAAAGGAAGAACCATGAAATGAACAGTTGTTGGTACAGAAGTTCTTCAAAATAGGGAAAGCTAAGTAGTTAGGCAACAGTTTTTGTGAAAAAAAATAGATATGGGAATTTTGGTAGACTTCAAGCTCAATAAGTCAGGAATGCAACAGAGTAAACAAAAAGGCTAATGCCATCTTGGGCTGCATTTATCATAGTTTCTATGAATAGGGACATGAATAGGGACAGTACAGCCCCACTGTACTTTGACTTCATTCCATGCTCAGTCCTGAGTGCCACAGTTCTGGAAGACACTGATACACTAGAAGTAATCAAGTAGGATGGTGCAAAGCTTTGAGGTCATGATCCATGTGGATTATTTGAAGGAACTGGAAAGAGGAGAAGACTCAAAGGGGACATGAAAACTGATTTTCAACATTTGAAAGACTTTAGTGTGGAGCCAGGATCATACTTGTTCTACTTGTCCACAAGGATATAACTAAGAACAATGACAGACTTCCTAATAATTAGAGTGGTTTCAAGTGAAATGGGCTCCCTTGGGAAGTGATGGGTTCCTTTTCACTGAAGGTTTTCACATAAAGGCTGGGTGAATACTTGGTGGCTATAGTGTAGATGGGATTCTTTTCAAGTTTGGGTTGGATCACATGGCCCTCACAAATCAAATTCTGAGATTCACAGAATTTTCAGATTTTACGCTGTTAGAAGAGAATATGTCAATTGTTTTCATTTCTGAAGAATGCAAAATAGAGGAAATAGATTTAGTATGAAGCACAAATCAGTCATAGGAAAATTATAAAGATAGCCTTCATTGATGGGAAAGATTAAATATCAAAACAGGATATCAAAGAAACTTACAGAATTTCTACTCGTGATGAGCTTTAAACAAATTATCTAAAACAGATGGCTAATAAAGTATGATCTTGCCTGAAGAAGAAAGGAGGACTAGCTGAGTTCAACAGTGCTCTCAGTAATATGTTTTTATGAATTCTATCTTTAAGCAAGTGAAAGTTTTTAAACAAAATTATAGCACAAAATATAAAATTTTAAAATGCGACAAAATTTTACCGGAAGGTGGTCTCCCAACTAATTTCTATGGAGGTCATATTTATGTTCTCAAAAAAATTTCCTAATGAAAAATATTAAATTCAGTATATTTTCTAGACATTCTTAAAGAATATATAGAATTATTTGTTTTCTTCCTGACAAACTTTATCTATATCCAAAAGGAAGTAATGTATAAATCTGGGTTTCTATTTCACCACCTTACATAAATAGCATGACTGTTAAGCACTTTTCTGATTACCAAGTCCCCAGGATTTTTCATATTTTTAGTGTTAAGGGTCTCTTTGAGAGTCTAAGGAAGTCTTGAGCAGAATGTTTTAAAATTCATAAAATAAAACAAAGAATTACAAAGAAAACCAAATTATATGACAATATAGTCACCTCAATATTTTTTAGAAGTCCAGAGATACCAGAATTTCTGATTTGGGCAATCTTTGATTTTATATATGAGTGTATGTACAGACATATATACGCATGGATACACAGAATTACATGCATACAAAAATATTAGGAAACCAGGGTAAGAACTCACTCTATGAGATAATACGAGCGATGCTACAAAATATGGCCTAGGAACTGGTGGACTTTTGGAATGGCTCCCATAGCAATGATCAACTCAAAAAGAAACCATTTAGGGTAGTCAGAATGAAGGAAATAATTGGTAAGGACAAAAAGTTATAAAGGTGATTTGGATTTGGACAGATTGGAATTGAAATAAGCATGCAGGAAAGATAAAATAAAAAGAGCATATGTTGAAATTCAGTCTGCTACTGAATGATTCAGCAGGCAATATTTAAGAAAAAGTAATCTATTCTATCCCCTGCTCAAGGCATGTCTATGTTTTACAAAGTCTATGCTTGGTCCAGGTTTACATAAATGATTTCAGGTAAGGGAGAATCCTTCTTTTAGTCCTAAAGGGAGCTTTGACTACGCAAAATGATTTCTTGTAACTGCCAATTTGCATCTTGTGTCAGATGCCCTGGAAAGGCAAATTTTCCTTACAAAGGATGAAAGTATTGTCATAATGTGGCATAATATGGGACCCACCCAGAATCATGATAGGATCATAGATTTCATGCTGGAGGGGCTAGAGTAGTTATCAAGTCCTATCTTCTCTGAGATTCAGGAAAATTAAAGCCATTTAGAAAAGACCAGCTTCAAAGCCATATCTTTAGAGGAGTGATTGACATCCAATTCTCTTTTCTGCCTATAAACTGCTACAATGCCAAAGGACAGAGAAGAGAGCATGGGTTGGACCTGTGAGCATGATGAACCAGATCACCTGAAGTTTTGGTTCAGCAATGACAATAAAAGAAGTGATTACAGTTCACTTGGGGTGTTCCACAGTGAATATCAGAATGATGACAGTTACTTAAATCACTCACTGGGTGGAATAATTACCCTGAAATGAACAACTGAGAACATACTACTTATGTTATGAGATAGAATTGAGCACATCAGAAGTGTTAACAGGTTTGGCAGAATAGGTCTTTGTCAGAATCATGCAGGTGATTAAAGGCATGAATTGGACATCTACTGAACTAGGGTACTCTTAGTGACATGAACACAACAGGCAAAATTGTGCAATTACAAAGTTGAGCATTAGCTCAGAAAGCATTTCTTGTCATTTGAAAATAGTTGATTCTAGGATAGTGTGTGTGAATCACTCAGCAGTTAGCTATAGAGGTTACCTACTCTATTGCTTTGTAGAGGAGTTCTAGTCCAGAACACATCAAATTTGGAATGCTGTATTATTGGAAACACTAGGTAATTGTCTCCTCGGGGCAGAAGGTCTACAGATGAGATGGGCTCTTACAATTACTGATGTTAAAACACCCAAGTAGCCTTTCCATTGAAGCAAGAGAGATGACAGGGAGGCTGACATTAAGTGTTTATTTCACAATTAACAAAAGACCATATGGGCCTTTTCTGAAATTTATACTTGGGTGTTCAGATTTGACTCTTGCTTATATTGCAATATAGTTTCCAACATTATAGAATCATAAAGCAGTTCTTGAGAAGTCACCTAGCAAACATCCAGCTTTCAAGAAGTACTTTCGAACAGCCTGAAATAGATGTGTCTTCTCTTCTTAAGGGTCATGGAGGGAAGATTATATGATTTTCTTCAGAAGTTGTTTTTAGAATCTCATAACCTTGGAAATCACATCTCTCATACACCTTTTTTCTACTGAAATTTAAATTGTTTTCTTTGGTCTGTCTGGCATTCCCCACTGAAGAAGTAGAGAACTGCAGGCCCAAAGGCTAGATATAACTGGTTTGCAGAAAGTAATCCCATTTTGAGAAATTTCTCAATCTATTGCTACTGCAGCCCAGGGAATTATTTTCCCCTGCTCAGCTTCTATGGCTATTTCATTGAAAGGAGGAACAGCTCTTGAACTGTGGATAATCAGCTGACCATAATTTCAAAAGAAAGTTTAAGTGACCAGGCAATATGGGGTAGTAAAAGATTGTTGTCTTTTGAGTCAGAAGTCCAGTGCTCGACTCCTAAATCTATCAACTGACTGGCTATGACGGTGATATTTCTATTTACCTTACAGAGCTGTTATAGAATTTGAAAGATATGATACATACAAAGTACTTTGTGAATAAAGTCTATAAAATGTCAGCTACTATTATTTTCATATTACTAGTATGATAATTTGTTATGAAATTTACATTCTAAGGAAATTACAAGTTATAACCAAAACACTTGATTTCTAACACTCTTAACAATTTATCCTAACATTCACCTCAGAATCAATTTTCTCCTCTGTTTCCCCCTTGTTCTTTCTCTTCTTTCTCTCTTTAAGGAATCACCCTGTAGTAATCTTCTTTGATTACTTCTTCATTTCTTGTCCAAAAGAATTACGTTTTACAGATCCAACCATTCTGGAAAGCAGTTTGGAACTATGCTCAAAAAGGTATCAAACTGTGCATATCCTTTGACCCAGCAGTGTCTCTACTGGGCCTATATCCCAAAAAGATCTTAGAGGAGGGAAAGGGATCCACATGTGCAAGAATGTTTGTGGCAACCCTTCTTGTAGTGGTGAGGAACTGGAAACTGAGTGGATGCCCATCAATAGGAGAATGGCTGAATAAATTATGGTATATGAATGTTATGGAATATTATTGTTCTGTAATAAATGACCAACAGGATGATTTCAGAGAGGCCTGGAGAGACTTGCATGAACTGATGCTGAGTGAAATCAGCAGAACCAGAAGATCATTATACACAGCAACAAGAAGACTATATGATGATCAATTCTGAAGGACATGATTCTCTTCAATAATGAAATGTTTCAAACTAGTTCCAATTATTCAATGATGAAAAAAAGCTATATATATATACCCATGGAGAGGCCTGTGGGATCTGAGTCTGGACCACAACATAGCATTTTCATACTTTCTAATGATGTTTGCTTACATTATGTTTTCCTTCCAGGTTTTTTTTTTCTCCTGTACAGCAAGATAACTGTATAAATATATAGACATATTCGAATATTTCAACATAATTAACATGTATTAGACTTCCTGCCAATCTAGGGGAGGGGATGGGGGGTAGGAGGGAAAAATTTGTAACAGAAAGCTTTGCAAGGGTCAATGTTGAAAAATTACCTATGCATATGTTTTGCAAATAAAAAGCTTTAATTAAAAAAAAAAGAATTACATTTTATCCCAATTTTCAACTTTATTTCTTTTCTCTTCTAGATTTCCTGTCTCCATTTTCCCAAATAATTACTTTCTATTAAATACCTACTACACATATATTGTATCAAATACTTAAACATAGTACTTTTGCTTAAGCTTCTCTTTTTAAGTTACTGTGGCAAGATGTGGCAAGGATGAAGAACATAGCTTTCTTCTCCTTAAAAAGAATTTATTTCTGTGAGATGCTATAGTTTGGCCTCTTCTAGGACATATTTCTGAGGTTTAATAAAAAAGATGCATTAAAACATGTTTCCTTGGAATGTTATGTAAGGAAACAGGGGTCTGAGTTATTTTATTAAGATCAGAAAGAAATCTGAGAACAAAAATAGAATTGTACTTCAATTCAACCTTTATAAAGTGTCTAGTATGTAAAGTATTATTTCTGTGTGCATACATAAAGATATATAGGGAAACAGTTAAGTTGTCATAGTGATATATATGTGTGTATGTACATGTATGTGTACGTATACACACACATATATATATATATATATATATATATATATAGAGAGAGAGAGAGAGAGAGAGAGAGAGAGAGAGAGAGAGAGAGAGA
>JAJPUD010000879.1:410757-526184 GCA_023553655.1 Myrmecobius fasciatus
ACACACACACACACACACACACACACACACACACACACACACACACAGACTAGCTAAAATCTGATGTACCTAGGAGCCATCCTGGGTGGCAGCAGAAGCCAGAGTGGCTTTTCACCCAATAATATTTTACCCAATTTCTGTAAATACAATTTACAATTTTGGATCATGCAGCATACAAAATCTGATTCCTAATCCTTAGTTTTTAAAAAGATAAAATGAAATAATTTAATTTAAAAAAATAAGAAAAGAAAATATTTTTATTCTGTGTCTCCTAGGTCTATCTGAGTTGTACTCTGTCAGGAGACAGAGGCCCTGTTCTCTAGTTGTCCTTCTCTTTCTCCCTTCTTAATAGATTTGCAGGGAATATGTACACAGTTCTGAATCTGATTTCACTTTGTATCACATTGTACAGGTTGTACCATATTTCTTATATGCTTCATACTTATGTTTATGACATCAACTTTTTCTCTAGTGGAATAATTTTAATAAAAGTTACCTTATACAACAAAGACTCCAAGAGAGTCCAGAAGGTGTTTTAGAGAGATGCTTGTCAAAAGCAATAAATATAATTCATTTGTACAATCCTATGAAGTAGGGTGGACCAGTATAAGCAGTGTCATCTCCAGTGTCATCTCTTATGGCAGCAAAAAAACATGGTGGAAGGTAAAAGCTACTTTAGACCAGAGTTCCAATCCAGCTTCAGAAACTTACTAATTGTATGACCCTAGGCAAATCACTTAATCCTTTTTATCTCAGTTTCTTCATTTATAAAATAAGCTGGAAAAAGAAATGGGAAACAACTTGCCAAGAAAACCCCAAATGGGTTCATAGTTAGACACTACTGAAAAATGACTGAACAACAAAATTCCACTCTAAAGACAATCTGGCAAAATATCCAATCACATCATATCATCCCAAAAGCATGCAAGCATGAAAATGGAAGACCAAAAAATGAAAAATGTAAGGTAAAAAACATTTTAACATAGTGATTTCTTGCAGTGGAACCATCATACTTAGACCCTAACATCATAGTCCCTAAGGTGTTTATACAAGGTGATTATATATAAGGTGGCACTTTGTTCAGCTGCCACTTTGACAAAGTTTCAATGATTTATCTGCAGGTCTGCTATTCTTAAAATCACCCACACTGTATTAACTTCTACTACATTTGGAGTAATTAAGGTTCATTATACAGATAGAGAAGCTGAGATGAAGAAAAGTGGTAAGTCTAAGATCAGGTACCAAGCAAACGGCAAGTCAGGTTGTAGAAAGATTAGGGGTTCACCTACATCTTTAATGATGCTTAGTTGATTCTAGTGAGTTGTGACAATAATGCTCTCATCTATTACTCAGCTTTTCACAACTGCTCTTTCTTCCATCTTTCAAAGATGGTTCTATTTGTGTAATGCCAGTCTGTCAGGCTAGTAATAATCAAAAAACTGATCTCTATGTAAACTATGGCACCAGACAGTCAAAAACCATGGAACACTACTCAATCTGACTGCTTTCATCAGATTCTTAAAAGTTTTTTTTTTAATAACGATTTTAGCTTTTATCTTACTAGTCTGCCTTTTATCTGATGGCCAGTTCCTTACTTGTTACTTATTTCTTGCCTTCCCTTCCCACTCTCACCCACTTGCCAAAACTGTTGTTGTCCACATCTTGCTAATATATTCAATCACAACTCCTACTTCATAAGTATTTCCTCTCTAACTGTACTTGACCCCATTCTTTTATCTCCAACTTCCCATAGAAATTCTCCAAGTGAATGTTTTATCCCTTTAGATTCTGAGTGGTATAGAAGAAAAGGGATAAGATTTTAGAATCAGAAGACTGATTTAATTACAAATTTTCCTCCTTTAAATGGCTTAGGATTTTTATGGTTTTCTGAATTAAATTCTCACCCAAGCCTATTCAGTCCAATGCCTGCTATCATTTCTGCTGCTATGCCTTTACTAGATGCAGACCGCTAATCTTTCTTTGGCTCCCCAATAATGAGCCAGGTGTGGAATCACGTGTTGTTCCTAAGGGAGCAGACTGCTATAACACTATGCCCACAGCTAGCTGTCTGTTTGTGTTATCTGGGCGTCATGTCTTCTACCACAAAGTTTGTTTGACTGGATTTTCGGTCTAGTTTGTGAGGAAGATTTGGACCATGACTCTAGTTGCTCTTTGCTCTGGCCCTGATGCCTGTATCTGCCTGGCTCTGCTAATTGAGTTTGGCTAACTCTGTTGCCTGAGTCCACCCATATATGAGTTATTGTGTTATATTACATGATAGCTGTTTGCCTCCTTCTTTAACCTGTCTTGTATTCTGGTTCTACTTACTGCTCTGGGTTTTGGTCTTTCACCTTGGTCTGGACCTTTTTTGAGTTTTTAATCCCATCTCTTCCCTCCTTAGTGAGGTTAGCTTTAGCTCTAAAAAAATAATTATTCCATTTAATTTTCTCAGCATATTGCTTTGAGGCATGATGATGACAAATATTTGTAAAACGTTTTGAGAAAATTAAAATCAAAGATAGGTGATCTACCTAGTGATTGTTCAATTGTTTTCAACTCTCTATGACCTCATGGATTCTATCTATAGGGTTTTTTTTTTTTAATGAAATGGGTTGCCATCTCCTTCTCCATCTGTCCTCATTTTACAAAGTCAAAGAGGGGTTAAATGACTTGCTCAGGGTCATGAGGCTACTGAGTGTCTGAGGCCAGATTTGAATTCAGGAAGATGAGTCTTCCTGACTCCAGCCTTGCACCACTTAGCTGCCTGACATACTCGTTAATATAGTTTAAGAATCAATATTAAAAGCAAAAGTAGAAGCCAAGTGTATTGTTTCTGGCCTCCTGCTCTGTGCATCATACTATATGCATGAACTTTTAAAAAAGAGTTGCAATGTCTTGAATAAATTCTTTTTTCTTTTGTCTTTCTTCAGTAATTCAGAACTTCCCACTTCGTCATCCACAAATCACTTCTAGCTGCGGAAGTGGCCTTGGCTGAACAATCCACTCTAATAGCATTAGTGGAAGAAAGACATAACACAGATTTGTCAAATCACAGGAAATGGGGCCCAGTAGAAAAGAAACTGTGTACTCTGCCCTCTCCCACCTCTCTAGAACAACTTGCTTGACAGACAGAAGATTGCTTAACTATGGTCTAGCATTAAAGCTTCTCGTGCATAAACAACTTGACTGAGCTGCTGTATGTCCACAGTCAAATACCTAAATTAAAATTTTGGAGGTGAGAGGAACAGGTAGGATGAGGCGGTTGGAAAGGAAGCAAATGGGGGAGGATGGGAAAGAAAGGACAAGGAGACAAAAACCTTGAGTTCAACATTCTTGAGATCTGCATGGGGTGGGAAAGGTCTAAGACTGGTGAATCTCCTAAGATCACTTTAATTGCTGATCTATGATTCCCTTGCTAATCATTTGTTCACTTAAATACCCCAAATAGACAATTTGTGGATCTTCTGATCTGTCTTGCTTGGGGGTTAACTACACTAGCTCTGAGCAGAGTCTCCATGTTTTATCAGATGGGTTACTGACAAACACCTTGAAGATTTTCTACCAATGAACTCACAAATAAGTATTTGTAGTTCCTTCATTCTAAGCAATTCTAACCCTAAATGCGCACTCTCTAATGCTAATATTTCTAAAAGTAATAGAAAGGAAACGATGACTAATGGAAGCACTTATTATAAATTAAGATTATCTTCATACAGTGAACACAGGCAAGTGACCATATAAATTCTAAGCTACTGGCGGATGTGGCCTGTGATAGGTCCTTGGCAATAGTTTTAAAATCAGTCAGTGCTATATACTGCTTTCAACATTAGGAATTCCCTTTAATTTTTGCTAGGCCAATAATTAATTTGGGACAAAAAAAAATTGCATGTAGAAAACACCAAGTCACTAAACTTTTAACAGTATAATCAGTATGATCCCCAAATAAATTTTTTACTAGATTAGCACTAAAGCCATGTCTAGGTCAAATTTTACGTTTTTTCTTTTTTTTTTTTTTCATTTATTGCCAATCTTATATTAACAAGAGTCATACAACTGTGGTATAATAATAATACAGTCCAAAACTAATCACTTTGAATATTAATAGATATGTTTTAGTTGATTCCCAGTTAAGTATCAGTCTTGTATGTTTTATTTTGATATTTAGGTCCCTTTCTCATTCAGGTCTGATTGGCAGTGTGACAACATCCATCTCTAACCTTCATTTAACTGAGCAAAAAAAAAAAGTTTCTGTAAAACTGCTTCTTCCTTTGTTCTAATTTAATTTATTGATATTTTTTTGTATCTTTTTTATAACTACATTTATACAAATCATATTAGGTGTTTTGATGTGGTGAAATAAATGCCTCTATTCCAAGAAGCATTTTGTCATATTTAGCAAACAAAATCCCAATTTTTCCATCTGATCAGTCTTGTACTTCTTCCTTCAAGTATATTTATAGACTTTCTTACTCCTGGTCTTCTTTGGATCCCTTTAAATACTGGCTATTTTCTTTATATACCCATTCAGCCTCTCTAAAATTTTCCCCTGGCATCCTTCTGATTGAACTCATGCTGTTAAAGCAAGGTTTCTTGATCTAAAGTCATTGTAGGGTTCTGTAAGTTTCTGCTATTTTTTTCTTTAGTATTGAAAAAGATCTTACAAATGATCTCACCCAATTCCTTCAATTTTTAAATGAGGAAGACAAAGCTCAGGGAGCTGATAGGACTTGTCTAAGCCAGGATAGAAGATGCTTTTCCTATCTGCCCTCGCAAATCTTTAGGCTTAGTCTCTTATTCCTCCCCTATTTTAGGGTATCTTACTCCTTTTCCTTCATATTCTTTCTTTTTCTGCTTAAAAAGTGGCTAATTTGTCTTGTGAGAATTCAATTTATTTCCTGATCTTCTATTATTTCTTTGTTAAAATTTTAAACATTATGCCAAAGAAAAGTTTAGGAGTGATAATTATCAGGTTTTTTTAATTGAAAAGAGAGTATTTTAGTTGTCTTTTTAATTATGCTAATTTAATTTTTTCATAAACCAATAAAAATAAATCTCAACATAATTTCTATCATCCAACAGTCCACATACCAATCAAAAATTTTTAAGAAAATCTCTAAATATTGTCAGATATTATTATTATTATTATTTTGTAATTTCTTCTGATTCCTCTTTGCAATTATCTTTGTATATTCTCCAAAACAAGTTGATATGTTTAGTTTTAGGCCTTCCTCATAATTTGTCTCTCAATAACCACCTTTTTTTCCTTCCCATTTCTACTACAATGATTTTCCATTTTTATTGTCTTTAAGTTAGAAAAATAAATGGCTCTTAGGCATTCTATCACATTGTTTCTCCTAGATATATTCTAATAATGTGTTCAAACATTCACTAGAGCTCTTGCCTAGAATAGCAAGCATGACATATAAGAATAGTAGCTCAGATTTCTATAGCATTTTATGGTTTCCAATGTGCTTTCCTAATACATCAAAAGACCAATAATAAAAAAGGCAAAAGCTGTAGTATGAGAGGCCAAGTGATAAAGCCCTGTAAGCTACAGAAAATGTTGAATTTAGAGTACAAGTGATGGAGCTTAGAATGATACCAACTGATGGAGCATTAGCTTTAATTCCCAAGCACATTCAATTCCTTGTCAATTATTATGCTGGTCAATTACTATTATTCTAGTAGATTGTATAACCTTTCTAATCCCTTAACAGACTTAAATTCTTATCATTCATCTGACTGCAAGGAAGTAAAATGTGCTCTGATTGAGAGCACATATGTGTTCTTTAGATCTCATAGACAGAATAATGTATTCCCACTAGTCACATTCTTCTGCTTAAGGAATTGCTTGCTCTAAGGGAAAAAAAAAATACATTCGTCTATAAATAGAATATAACTCTCTCTCTAACCAAATGTACTTCCTATTTTCTTAAACATGCTTCTATGCTTTCGTAACAATCAAAAAACTGTTTTTTAACCTTTTCTTATTGCTAAGGTATAAATGTTCATATTGAAAAGTTAACCATCAGCTCTTTTTTCCTGGAGCTGGTTCTAGCATATCCCTGTCTTTGGGTCACCTGGACCATGGGGAATTTTATTAGGAAGAAAAGAAACCTGGCTAGGATCTAGAAAAGCAATGAAAAAGAAAACAAGGTTTTCCAAGTAAAGTAAGAATTATGTAATATTTTTCTTTTTATAACAATGAAGGATAGGGTTGGATACTGAACCTATGATTTCACAGGTGTAGGGAGTTCCTGAATGAGGAAAGGGGAATACCTTTTCTAGAATATAATTTTAGAGGGTTCTGGAGAACCAAGGTATCAGCTAGCACTGCACTGAAGCTCACAGCATTCATGAATGTGGGCTCCCACCAGATTAAAATGTAACTGGTAAATATTTAACAAAATAAATTAAAATACCATAAAACGTAAATGATAATTGCATTTTAGGACTAAGCCACCTGCAGGCTGCAGAGATCCTAACATGTGGATGAACGGTCCTGGCTCCCATGTGAGTTTGATCCCCCTTACCTAAAGAACACATCTAGGCTCACCTTTCCAGTCTCCGTCAGACATCCAAGATCAGGTTCAGATCCTGGCCTTAGTGGTTCTGAGACCAGGTCTTTATCCACTGTGCCACACAACCTCTCCCATCCCTGAAATCATTGCTGAAATACATTTTTCCTTCTATTCAAAAGTTAGTCTAAGGATTGTCTACTTTTGAAGCTGAAACAAAAAGAAAAGGGGGCTTTGCTAAGGAATGAAGGCACTCTAACCTTTATTCAATGTAAAGAGTACCATTCTCCATATTCATACAAAGTGACAAGAAACTGTAAGAGTTGTAAAAAGTAATTACAGGACCTGAAGCCTGCCTTCACTCTACTCTTGGTCAGGCCAAGTCCCATGGCCCTCTAATGTGCTTAGTCAAAGGTCCTTGTCAAGCCCATCACACTGGAATATTAATGAAAAGTCTTCTAGTTCTTACCTGGATTTCAGATTTTAATCACGATGGAGTATGTGACAGGTTAAGATGACAAAATCCATCCCACACAAAACAAAACAGACCTGCAGGTCACTCCCTCCCCTCACCATTTTCTTAAAATAAACATTAAAGACTTATTAGAACATAAAGTAAGATTGGGGAAAAGTCTGACTCAATTAGCTAAAGGATAATCTAGAAAGGCCTGGTCTTGAATTTTAATCTGTCTCTCCCCGACCTTAAAGCACCGTGGAGTTCTTCTCTTTGAGATAAAAACTAAAAACCTCAACTTTCATCTCTAAAAGAACTGAATACAGAATCTCAAAATTAGAAAGTTGGGACGTTGTCAGGCAGCATGGCATGCGACACCCTGTCCCAGAAATATGGGCTGGGTGTCCACTGCCAAGTTACTTAATCTCTCTCTACCTCTATTAACTCACTTGGGGGCTCAAGTAGATAATATTTACGGTCCCACCCAGAGAACTTAAATCTATGATTCTAGGATCCTGTGCTTGGACAAAAATTCCCTGTTATAAATCCAACAAATGAACATCCAGCCTTTGTTAGAAAAACTCCAAGGAAGGGGCAAACTACTACCCAAAACAGCCCATTTCAGTACAAAAGTCACCAAAAAGCCTTTGTTAAATACAAAATGCAACACAATATTATGTAAAAATGGCATGTGGAAAAATAGGAAGAAACACAACACCAGGAAACTTAATAAAAACATATATCAGAAATTGTTTTCTTAAATAATTATTACAATTATAGCTATTGTTACATATGTGCACTTAGAGAGACAGGGAGAAGACAAACACTGGAATAATTAAAGATAAAATCAATTGCCTGGTCTTATCCAAAAAAAAAAAAACCTGGTAATAAGAAAAGCTGCAAATGTAGAAGGTCTGTTGTCCAGATTTCAATATCTACCCAGACACTCCATAGAGTTTGTCCAATAGTACTTAAATTTGGAACAGACAGTCCAGATGGATGGTTGGGCCTAGAAGTGAATAGAGGAGAGAAGACTTCATTGCTCAAGGAGAATGCGAATTGCAAAGCTCTTCTATTTCCCAAGCTTCCAATGAAAAGACAGGCCCATCTTGTACACGTAACTAGGCTTGCTATATGGCAATGAGGTATGGGACATAAAGAGCTACAGAGGAGCGTTCATCGAGGACAGCAAGTAGATGAAGGGTGTGAGTGAACATACAACTAAAAATAAACTCCAAAAAAGAACAAGAATCAAAGATGTCACCAAGCCTTGTATGATGGGAAAGAGACACAGCTTGGTCAGGGGGCAAGAAAAAGGCAAGGTTTATTCTCCAATCGATAAATGGTCAAAGGATATGAACAATTTTCAGAGGATGAAATTAAAACTATTTGTAGTCATATGAAAAGGTGCTCCAAATCACTATTGATCAGAGAAATGCAAATTAAGACAACCCTGAGGTACCACTACACACTGTCAGATTGGCTAAAATGACAGGAAAAGTTAATGATGAATGTTGGAGGGGATGTGGGAAGGCTGGGACACTGATGCATTGTTGGTGGAACTGTGAACGGATCCAGCCATTCTGGAGAGCAATTTGGAGCTATGCTCAAAAAGTTATCAAACAGTGCATAGCCTTTGACCCAGCAGTGTTTCTATTGGGCTTATATCCCAAAGAGATCTTAAAGGAAGGAAAGGGCCCCACATGTGCAAGAATGTTTGTGGCAGCTCTTTTTGTAGTGGCTAGAAACTGGAAACTGAAGGGATGCCCATCAATTGGAGAATGGCTGAATAAATTATGGTATATGAATGTTAGGGAATACTATTGTTCTATAAGAAACGACCAACAGGAGGATTTCAGAGAGGTCTGGAGAGACTTGCATGAACTGATGCTGAGTGAAACGAGCAGAACCAGGAGATCATTATACACGGCAACAACAATACTATATGATGATCAATTCTGATGGATATGGCTCTCTTCAACAATGAGATGTTTCAATTGTTCCAATTGTTCAGTGAAGAAAGCCATATACACCCAGAGAGAGGGATGTGAAATGTGGACCACAACATAACATTTTCATGCTCATCTAGATTGATGTTTGCTTGCATTGGGTTTCCTTTATCTGATATGTCGTTTGTGTAGATAAGATTTTTCTTGCACAACAATGATAAGTGAGGAAATATGTATAAACATATTCGATTTCTCAAGTAGTTTAACATAATTAACATGTAGTGGATATCCTGCCATCTAGAGGAGGGGCGGGACTGGGGGGGGGGAAATTTGTAACAGAAAGCTTGTGAGGGTTAATGTTGAAGAATTACCCATACATATGTTTTGCAAATAAAAAAAAATTTAAAAAGAAAAGAAAAGAAAAGAAAAAGGCAACACTTGAGGCATGTTTCCCTGCAACATCAGGGAAAACAAAGAAGCTCTCTAGCACTTTTAATGGGCTTACCCCTATGGGGAATTTTGGAAGTCATACAGGCAGGCCTGGATGTTGAGATCTATATTAGTAGCAATAGATCCTGCATGCTATATATTGACTTTAAAAAAATTACAGGTTAACATTTTACTTTTTATTACATTTTTTACTTCATTAAACATTTTCCAATTACATTTTGATCTGGCTGGGGCACTCAGGGATATTGGGGGCTCATGTGGCCTGCAGCAGCCTTCATGAGTTTGACACCTCTGATCTACATTATTTGAAGAAAATCCCAAATGGAGATCACAGATCTACCTGAATATTTTTGAGGATAGAAAACTGTGAAAGGGTCAAACCCCGCAGTTTGATGACTCCTTTAAGGTTAGTAAAATTTTTTTCCTATGTTGGTATATTTGTAAATGCATACTTGCCATGCTCATGCAAATTTCTCCCATTATTAAAGACATTAAGCTTTACTCTTAGTAGAGTTACTCTCTCTTCTATGAACAACTCCACAAATGAAGTGGAATCTAGAGAACTATGAAGAGTTTGGAAGGTTTATGACTGCAAAATTGGATTCAATATGTGAAAAGATATTCAAATACACTTTAAAAATATTTTTGCTTTAATCTTTGAATACAGACAGCTGATAGCCACTATAATTAAGTCAATTTGATCAATAGGGAAGAAAAAAGAAGGAAAGAGGATTTTCATGGCAAATTACAGAAAAAAGTCATATCAGGGTACTAAGAAAACTAAAAAATAATCTATATAAACTCTGTACTTTGCAAGCAGTAAATATGTTATATATTATACCCTAGATTCTAAGAATAATTTTTTTGTTATAAAAGTCATAACAAAAGATCAGCAATTATTTATTTAGGTTCATCGAATATTTGACTTTCTGAGTTTACATGAATGGACAAAAGACAATACCTTAATCTGACAATTTTAAGTGTGAAATAACCTTATACTATTTTAAAAAATATATTCTATTTTTTTTGGGGGGTGGAATAACATTTCAATACCTAACAATCCCAATCTACATGCTTAATGAAGATTAAAAGATATGACCAATTAATGTCTGACATTCAAGCTGTGCCCCCCCCACCATGCTCAGTTAAGTGATAACTCCTAAAATAATAACTATGATAGTACATATAATTTTTCATTTTTGTAGTTTACCATTTTATAACTGAAAGGACAGATTTGTGCTTTAACTTTAGCAATTTGGTACAGATCCTGTCCATTATGCTGAACCTAAGTTGATTTTTAATGTCTTCATTTATACACTTGCAATTGTGGTGTGTACTGTTCATTTGGTTCTGCTTTTCTCTGTCTGGTTTCATACAAGTCTCCCCATGTTTATTTACATTCTTCATAATATCATTCATTATGACAAATGCATTCATATACCACAATTTGTTAAGGCATTTACTTCTTAGTGATTGGGAATGTAACTTGTTTCAGTCTTTTTATTATTAAAAACAGTGTTGCTAAAAACAAATTTTTTTGTGCTTGACTTTTTTTCTTACTGTCATTAACCTTATATGAATATAAAATCTAATCCTGGGGATTGCTGTGTTGAAAAAAGAATGAACTATATAGTGTGTACATATATATATATATATGTGCGTGTGTGTGTATATATGTATGTGTGTGTGTATCTTTTTTTTTTAATTAAAGCTTTTTATTTGCAAAACATATGTATGGGTAATTCTTCAACATTGACTCTTACAAAGCTTTCTGTTACAAATTTTTCCCCCCTACTCCCCACCCCTCCCCTAAGTGGCAGGAAGTCCACTACATAATTATGTTAAAATGTGGGTATATATCTTTTTGCATAATTCAACTCTTTTCTGGTATAGTTAAACCAATTCACAGCTCTACTTCTTGTGTGTCAGTGAAATTATTTTTCCACAGCTTTTCTAACTTTGAATTTTTTCAATTTTTTATTATATTTTCAATGTGATGGGATTGATATGACACCTGAGAATTGTTTTAATTTGAATTTCTCTGAGTTTCAGACACTTTGAACAAATTTTCAGACAACTCGACATAGTTTGCATTTTTTCTTTTGAAAACTGTTTATTGCCTGAGTTCACATATATGGAGAAATAGTTTTGAATGTTACAGATTTGTGTTGATTTCTTACAGATTTTGAATGTCAGGCATTAATCAGTCATATCTTTTAATCTTCATTAATTTTGTCTGTATAAAAGTTTTGAAATTTTCTGTCAATTTAAATTTTCTCGTTTGTTTTTTAGAATGTTTTATGTGCCAATCAGTTACGAATTTTTCTCTTATTCAGAGTTTTGAAAGAGAAAACTTTCTATTCTTTTCCAACTTTTAAACATGGTGATTTTTTTTATTCATCATTTTAACTATTTGAGTTTTATTCTGCTATGAAATGTATGAAATGTCAGTCTAAACCCATTAAGCATCAAATTGTTTTTCAGTGTTCTCAGTAGTTTCTGTCAAATAAAGAATCTTTCCTATAGTCAAGCTATAAATTCCTAATTTTCCCTATATAATCTTGCTTATTATCTGTTAGTTTTTTGTCATTTGGCAGATCTGTATGCCAAAGTTCTTCTTGCCTCTGGCTTCTTCCCCTTCTACTCTCGCAATCCTTAAGAAAAATTGAGAAAAGTCTACGATCCTACTAATGATTGATTTTCTTTTCTCATGAAGGCAGTATGCTCAGTTTTGCAAATATACAGAAATACCTTGGAAATACTGTAGGTTCAGTTCCATACTACAATAATAAAGTGAATATTGCAATAAAACAAGTCACCAATCTTTTGGTTTCTCAGTGCATATAAAAGTTATGGTATATTATGCTGTAGTCTATTAAGTGTGTAAAAGTTTTATGTTCAAAGAAGTTTGCTGTATCAACTCTTCCTTTCACTTGAACACTTAGAGACCACTGTAGGGCTATTAATTGGTCTAATTTCAAAACTGTTGTGCCTCAGGGAATCATGAAGACCAGAGAGAGAGAGGGGGGGGGGAGAGAAAGAGAGAGAAAGAGAGAGACAGAGACAGAGAGACAGAGACAGAGAGAGAGATGGGGGAATGGCTGATTCATGAAGCAGTCATACACGTAAAATTTATTAAGATTGTCGTCTTATGTGGGTGTCGTTCATGGCACCCCAAAATAATTACAATGGTAATATCAAAGATTATTGATCACAAATCACCATGTATGATATAATAATACTGAAGGAATTTGAAATATTGTGAGAATTACCAGAATGTGATACAGAAACATAATGTGAGCATATACTATTAGAAAAATGGCACCAATTTTCTTGCTCAATTCAATACCACCAACGTCCACTTTGTAAAAAATGCAGCATTTACAAAGTACAATAAGGTAAGGGGCATAATATAATTTTTGAATAAAGACCAATTTCATTTGCTTTTTGGGGTATCAAGGAAAGAATTATAGATTTATGGTCAAAGGACATAGGTTCCAATCCCCCTTCCTACATATATGACATTGGGCAAGTTACTTAACCTTTTTGGGTTTCAATTTCTTCATCTTTAAAATGATAAGGCTGGACTATATCACCTATAAGACTTCTTCTTGAATTAAATGTATGACCTTTGTTGAACATTTTATTCCAGATTCCTCCTTTATTTCTCTTCAAAGGAATAATGCTTGAATGATTGAAAGTTATACTTTTTGATATGTGAAATACTTTTTCCTTTCCATTTAGAAGATTCCCTCTCTTGGATATTAAGTTGTCTATTTTTTCCAGGAGAATTTATATTGGAGTTCTCTGACTGCTCTTTATAGATTCTGTTGATCAGTATTTCCCTCACCAGTTTCTTTTTTTCTTTTTTTAAATTAAAACTTTTTATTTACAAAACATATATATGGGTAATTCTTTAACACTGACCCTTACAAAGCTTTCTGTTACAAATTTTCCCCCCCTAGTCCCCACCCCTCCCCTAGATGACAGGAAATCCACTATATGTTAATTATGTTAAAATACTTGACAAATCAAATACATACATATATATATATATATACATATTTCCACACTTATCATTGTTGTGCAAGAAAAATCATATCTACAATTAAAAAAAAATCAGAGAAAGAAACACAATGCAAGCAAACAACAATAGAGAGCATGAAAATGCTATGTTGTGGTCCACATTTCATATCCCCCTCTCTGGGTGTGTATGGTTTTCTTCACTGAATAATTGGAACCCTCACCAGTTTCTAATACTTTCAGACAATTTTTTATATGATTTTCTGGAATATTTTATTTGCTCTCTTTGTTTCATCATCCTTTTTTAAAGAGTCCAGTCATTTTTAGCTTGCTTATAAAGTTCTATCTTCAAGGCTTCTTTGTTCTGCAGGGTTCTCAAATACTATTTCTTTCTTTTTCTTTTCTTTTCTTTTCTTTTCTTTCTTCTTCTTCTTCTTCTTTTTTTTTTTTTTTTTTGGCTGAGGGAATTGGGGTTAAGTGACTTGCCCAGGGTCACACAGCTAGGAAGTGTAAAGTGTCTGAGGCCAGGTCCTCATGACTTCAGGGCTGGTGTTCTATCCACTGCACCATCTAGTTGCTTCTCAAGTACTATTTCTTATAGCACTATGGGATGAGTTCTGTCCTTGTTTTTTTATGTTCCATCTTTGCCATTCTCTTGGAAAATTCAATGCTTTATAAAGACAGTCTACTTCTTTTTCAAAGCAGTTGAGTTTCATGTTTGTTCACATTATTAAGAGATTTTATTTTCATCTGGATAGACGTCAGATCTTTTAATTTTTGTTTTTGTTGCACTATTAATTTTTCCTTCTACAGATTTCTTCTTAATATCTTGTACTTCATTGTGCTTATTTTTTATATTTGAAAGTCTCTTTTTTAAACCTATTTCCTTGATTGTTTCTTTTTTGTCAATTTTTCTGCAAGAATTTCTTTCCTTTCAACTAAGTTGTTGTTCTTTTGCTTTATTTGGTGCATTTGTTGTTTGAAGGTGTTGAAGAAGAATTAGCATAGACAGGACTATTAATTCTACCATCTTTCTTGAAGTCTTGGAAGTTAATTTTAATATAACAAAATATTTTGCATATATATTTAATACTTAATTTGATACAGATAAAAAATGACAGAGGTGAGGATGTTGTAATGTGGCAAGATGGCCACATAAAAATGAATAGATTCTTCAGAAAAGCATCAGAGACTGTAGTTAACTTCAAAATTCTACTTGTATAACCAAATAATTCCACATAAACAATGTAAAATTCTAGGGTTTGAATTGAAACAAAACTTCATTATGTTTCATGAATTTTTTAATAACAAAGATTCTTTACCTTATGAAATCTTCTTCCTCTTCTCTCTTAGGTCTCAGCTGTTTGGGCTGAGCCATATTAGTCCAGTTTGGCAAAGATTTTAAAAGTCTGCTGATGTCATCATCTTTTGCCCAAGACGCACTGATTACTAGCTTCTCCTCTGATTGGGCAATGCTCCTAAGCATAAGGAAAAAAAATATATATATATAAATCAAATTTATAATATTCAAAAAAGCATTCCTTATCCCCAAATCCTTATTTCCTCTTTGGTAGAAATTATTGTCCTCTTCTTTCTCATGAAAAAAAAAAACAATAAAAAAAAACACTATTGTATGGGTGTGGAGGTAATGAAGCATGATGGATAAGGAATTATAATACTTAGACTGGCTTCAACTTACACAAAGTTACTAAACTAATGGGCCACCTTGGGCATCAACTTCTAGAAAGCAGATACAGAGGGCTCTGAAATACTATGTGTAAGTTTTATCGGCCTCTTTAAAGAAAGATATTAAATAGTGACCATGAAAATAGGTTTACTATTAAGTTATTAAGCATGGATATCACAGAGAAGGTAACAAAAGCTTTATAAACATACATCAGCTATTATCACTCTTTTTTTTCTTTCTTTTTCTCCTTTTTTTTTTTTTTTTTTTGCTGAGGTAATTGGTGTTGTGTTAAGTAACTTGCCCAAGGTCATACAACTAGGAAGTGTTAAGTGTCTAAGGTCACATTTGAACTCAGGTCTTCCTGACTTCAGGGCTAGTACTCCATCCACTGCGCCACCTAGCTGCCCCTGGTATATCACTCTTAAGAAAACATTTTGGGACTAAGATGAAAGTCCATTCCTTGGCTTCTCAATTTTCTCTACTAGTGTTACATAAGTATATTTTGTCACCTGTGTATTATAAGCCCCATCATCATTAATTTATCAATTTCCTGCCTGCCATTAGTTGTTATGTAGAAATAGGTTTTGATTATAATAATGAAGATTCAAAGTTAAAAGATTCCAAATGCCCTGACTTATTTATTTATATCTCCTCTTACTAGAATGTACCTTTAAAACTACATTTAGTGTTCACTTTCATCTTAATTATAATGATTGGCTTTCTATTTACCATTTGTGTCAGAATAACTAATTTCTATGGCCCCAAATCTTGCTAGTAACTTCAGTGGCATAATTGGTATTTATTTACTTAGGAAATACAAATTTTTCAGGGATTAAACAACTAAATCTAACAACTGAGCAAATATTCATTATGCACCTACTATGTACCAGTGAAGATAACAAAGGCTACAAGAAATTATTTCCAAATTACAGGCAAGACTTTTTCTTCACTAATTGCCTCTTGGACATTTATACATAATTTCCTGCTGATAACTCAAACTCAGTATGTCCAAAACAGCTTTTCCCCTAAATTTCTTCTCATTCCAAGTTTCTTCTTATTATCATCAAGGACATGATCATCCTTCTAATGGCCAGTGCCTTGCACTTACTTCACACGTGCAATATTAGCAAGACTTGCTGTTTCTAAAACAGTTTATGTACCACCTAGTCCCATAGCCACCACCTGAAGTCAGACTTCATCACGCTTGGACTATTGTCATAACTTTCTGGTTGGTCTTCTGGTCTCAGATCAAATGATCCTTATAAAGCCTAAATCTGATGATGTCACCCTCCAACTTCATGAAGCCAACTTCATGTAGACTGCTCTTACCTCTATAATCAAATACAAAATGCACTGGTATTTTAAGTCTTTCCCAAGTTGGCTCTCTCCTATATTTCCAGTGTTCTTATCTTTATTCCCTTTCATTCTATGATACAGCAACACTGGTTTTCTCACTATCCTTACACATGAAGCTCCCTCTGAGACTGTCTCTTTTCAGTTGCTATTCTCTATGCCTAGAAAGCTTTTCCTTCATCCTTGGCTTCCTTATTTCCCTGGTTTCAAGACATAGCTTAAATCCTTGCTTTTACAAAAGGTCTTGCCCTCTCACAGTTGATGCTAGTGCCACCTTCCTTTTGGACTATTTCCCAACTATATGAACATATCACATTAGCATGCTATCTTTTCCCTTAGATCATGAGCTCCCTGAAGGGAGGAACTTTTATTCCTAGAACTTAGTGCAATTCCTGGCACATAGCAAATATTTAATAAATGCTTGTTGATTGATTGGCTAGGGGGAACTTCACATACATTTTTCTCTTTTTATTGAAATAGATGTATTGAATCCAGAGAGAGAGAGAGGCCTATGGGAACTGAGTGTGGACCAAACATAGCATTTTAATGTTTTCTGTGAATGTTTTTATTTTCCTTCTTAGATTGTTTTTTTTTTCTTTTTCTAGATCTGATTTTTTCTTGCGCAGCAAGATAACTGTATAGATACGTATACACATATTGGATTTATCATATATTTTAACATATTTAACATGTATTAGACTACCTGCCATCTAGGGGAAGGGGTGGGAGGAAGAAGGGGAAAAATTGGGAAGAGAAAATTTTGCAAAGGTCAATGTAGAAAAATTACTCATATGTTCTGTAAATAAAAAGCTTGAATAATAAAAAAAAATAGATGTATTGGCATCTTATCAAAGTCATGAATTTAGAATGGGAGCTAACAAAGGAGATTCTCAGAAGCCTTCAAATTCAGAAGATTTTGTATCCATTGCACTTTTTTGCACTGTAATTGTCAGGAACTCCCCCCACTCCCAATATTAAGCCTGAAATTGCTTCCTAAAACTTCTGCCCACTGCTTCTGGTTTTATTCTCTGGAGATAAGAAGAACAAATTCAATTTCTCATCTACTTGGCAGTCCTTTAAATACTTGAAAATATTTATTGTGTTGTCCCTGTATTCTTTATTTTTCATGCTAAACAACTCCAATTCCTTCAAATATTCTTTCTATAACATATATTCAAGGCCCTTCACTATTCTGGATTTCTTCTGAGCACTTTTAAATTATCAATGTTCTTCTTAAACTGATATCCAGTATTGAACAAAATACTACAGATAAGAATGGAAAAGAGCAGGGTACGGGGCAGCTAGGTGGCACAGTGGATAAAGCACCAGCCGTGAAGTGAGGAGGACCTGAGTTCAAATCTGACCTCAGACACTTAACATATCCCAGCTGTGTGACCCTGCGCAAGTCACTTAACCCCAATTGCCTCAGGAAGAAAAAAAAAGAGCAGGGTAAGAGGTACAGATTATCAGATCACCCTCTCACTCCTAGTAAGAGCTTTCTCAAAGCAGCCCAAGATGGCATTAATGTCAGGCTGCCATTTTGCACTGCTGCCTCATACTAATTTTTCCAGACAGCCTGTATCTAAACATGTTTCCCCTATATCATACTTGGAGAAATTGATTTTGGGGTACCCACATATAAGAATTAATATTTATTCCTATTGCTTTTTATCTTATTAGATTCAGGTCCATGTTCCAGTCTTGTCAAAATCTTTTTGTATTCTGTCTATTATCTACCATATTAGATATGTTTTGTAGTTTGGGTTCATCTATGAATTTAATGAACATGTCATTTATGGCTTTATCCAAGACATTGATAAAAATATTAAATAAGAGACAAGCATAGATTGTTGAGATCCTCCAGTGAAGAATTTCTTTTATGTCGACATCACGTCATTACTGATTACTCTTTGATTCAAGCAACCCATCCATTCTTGCATACATATAATCACATTATGGCCTTTTCCACATCTCTCTAGCTTCTGTATAAAAATAGCGTAAGTTATTACAAGTTTTAAAGACGGACTACATCACTGGAGTTCCCCTCATCTATCAGTTTAGAAAACATAAGGCAGCTCCTTGCAAAGAACAATATTTCACTGGATCCCTGAAAGACATTTAGAATATTATAGACTTATCTTTGGTCTCTCTCATCCCTCTCGGTTGGCTGTCATGAAAAACTGATTAAAAGAAGAAAAAGATCAAAGACAGGAAAATAGTGACTAGGAGGAACTGACGTAAGAGCTCTTTTTTTTTTAAACTTTTTATTTGTAAAACCTATGTATGGGTAGTTCCCCAACCTTGATCTTTACAAAGCTTTCCAATACAAATTTTACCCCCAGTCCCCTCCCCTCCCCCAGATGGCAGGAAGTCCACTACATGTTAATAATGTTGAAATGCTTGAGAAGTTATGCAAGAAAAATCCTATCTATAAGAAAAAAAAAAGAATCAGAGAAAGGCAACACAATGCAAGCAAATGTCATGAAAGAGATCATGAAAATGTTACGTTGTGGTCCATATTTCATGTCCCTCTTTCTGGGTGTATATGGTTTTCTTCAGTGAACAACTGGAACTGGTTTGAGACAATTCTTTATTGCAGAGAGCCATGTCCATCAGAATTGATCATCATGTAATACTGTTGTTGCTGTGCATGATGATCTCCTGGTCGTTTCTTACAGAACAATAATATTCCATAACATTCATATACCATAATTTATTCAGCCACTCTCCAATTGATGGGCATCCCTTCAGTTTCCAGTTTTTAGCCACTACAAAAAGGGCTGCCAAAAAACATTCTTGCAAATGTGGGTCCCTTTCCCTCCTCTAAGATGTCTTTGGGATATAGGCACAGTAGAAACACTGCTGGGTCAAAGGGTATGCACAGTTTGACAACTTTTTGAGCATAGCTCCAAATTGCTCTCCAGAATGGTTGGAACCGTTCACAGTGCCACCAACAATGTATTAGTGTCCCAGCCCTCCCACATCCCCTCCAACATTTATCGTTATCTTTTCCTGTCATTTTAGCCAATCTGACAGGTGTGTAGTGGTATCTCAGAGTTGTCTTAATTTGCATTTCTCTGATCAATAGTGATTTGGAGCAACTTTTCATATGACTAGAGATGGTTTTAATTTCATCATCTGAAAATTGTCTGTTCATATCCCTTGACCACTTATCTATTGAAGAGTGGCTTGAATTCTTATATATATGAGACAATTCTCTATATATTTTAGAAATGAGGCCTTTATCAGAACCATTAAATGTAAAGATGATTTCCCAATTAGATGCTTCCCTCCTAATCGTGTCTGCATTTGTTTTGTTTGTACAGAAACTTTTTAACTTAATATAGTCAAAATTATCCATCTGGTGTTCAATTAGGAGTTCCAAGTCTTCTTTGGACATAAATTTGTCCTACCTCCACAGGTCTGAGAGATAAACTATATTACGTTCCTCTAACTTGCTTACAAAGTCCCTCTTTATATCTAGATCATGAACCCATTTAGATCTTATCTTGGTATGTGGTGTTAGGTATGGGTCAAGCCCTAATTTCTTCCACACTAGTTTCCAATTTTCCCAGCAGTTTTTGCCAAATAGAGAGTATTTATCCCAAAAGCTGTGGTCTTTGGGTTTATCGAACACTAGATTGTTAAGGTTAATGCCTAGGTTGTCCTGATAACCTATCCTGTGCCACTGATCCACTGCTCTATTTCTTATCCAGTACCAAACGGTTTTGATGACCGCTGCTTTATAATATAGTTTTAGGTCTGGTACAGCAAGGCCACCTTCATCTGCCTTTTTTTTCATTAATCCCCTTGAAATCCTTGACCTTTTGTTCTTCCAAATGAACTTTGCTACTATTTTTTCTAGATCTGTAAAATAATTTCTTGGGAGTTTGATTGGTGTGGCACTAAATAAGTAGATTAGTTTGGGTAGTATTGTCATTTTTATTATGTTCGCTCTGCCTACCCATGAGCACTTAATATTTTTCCAATTGATTAGGTCTGATTTTATTTGTGTGGAAAGTGTTTTGTAATTTAGTTCGTATAGTTTCTGACTTTTCCTTGGCAGATAGATTCCCAAATATTTTATCCTATCATCTGCTATTTGGAATGGAATTTCTTTTTGTATCTCTTGCTGCTGAACTTTGTTGGTAATATATTAAAATGCTGATGATTTATGTGGATTAATTTTGGATCCTGCCACTTTGCTAAAGTTGTGAATTGTTTCTAGTAGTTTTTTAGTTGAGTCTCTACAGTTCTCTAAGTATACCATCATGTCATCTGCAAAGAGTGATAATTTGGTTTCTTCATTACCTACTCTGATTCCTTTTATCTCTTTTTCTTCTCTTATTGCTAAAGCTAACATTTCTAATACAATATTGAATAGTAATGGTGACAGTGGGCAACCTTGTTTCACTCCTGATCTTATTGGGAATGGTTTTAGTTTGTCTCCATTACATATGATGCTTGCTGATGGTTTTAAATAGATGCTACTGATTGTTTTAAGGAAAAGCCCATTTATTCCTATACTCTCTAGTGTTTTTAATAGGAAAGGGTGTTGGATTTTGTCAAAGGCTTTTTCTGCATCTATTGAGATAATCATATGGTTTTTGTTAATTTGGTTATTAATATAATTAATTATGCTGATAGTTTTCCTAATATTGAACCAGCCCTGCATCCCTGGTATAAATCCTACTTGGTCATAGTGTACTATCCTGGGGATGACTTTCTGTAATCTCATTGCTAAAATCTTATTTAAAATTTTTGCATCAATATTCATTAGGGAAATTGGTCTATAGTTTTCTTTCTCTGTTTTTACCCTACCTGGTTTAGCTATCAGCACCATATCGGTCTCATAGAAGGATTCTGGCAGTATACCTTCTGTCCCTAATTTCTCAAATAGTTTGTGTAATATTGGAATTAATTGTTCTTTGAATGTTTGGTAGAATTCACATGTAAATCCATCTGGCCCTGGAGATTTTTTCTTAGGGAGTTGGTTAATGGCTTGTTCTATTTCTTTTTCTAATATGGGACTATTTAAATAATTTATATCCTCTTCTGTTAACCTTGGCAATCTATATTTTTGTAGATATTCCTCCATTTCATTCAGATTTTCAAACTTACTGGCATAAAGTTGGGCAAAGTAACTCCTAATTATTGCTTTAATTTCCTCTTCATTGGAGGAAAGTTCTCCCTTATCATTCTTGAGACTAACAATTTGATTTTCCTCTTTCCTTTTTCTTATCAAATTAACTAAAGGCTTATCTATTTTGTTAGTTTTTTCATAGAACCAACTCTTAGTTTTATTTATTAACTCAATAGTTTTCTTATTTTCGATTTTATTAATTTCTCCTTTTACTTTTAGAATTTCCAATTTGGTATTTAATTGAGGGTTTTTAATTTGTTCTTTTTCTAGTTTTTTTAATAATAAGCCCAATTCATTGATCTTTTCTTTCTCTATTTTATGCAAGTAAGCATCTAGAGATATAAAATTGCCCCTTAAAACCGCTTTGGCCGTATCCCACAAATTTTGGTATGTTGTCTCCTTATTGTCATTCTCCTGGATGAAATTATTGATTGTGCCTATGATTTGCTCTTTCACCCATTCATTCTTCAGGATTAGATTATTTAATTTCCAATTACCTTTTGGTTTACTTTCTCCTGGCCTTATATTGCATGTGACTTTATTGCATCATGATCTGAAAAGGATGCATTTACTATTTCTGCCTTTCTGCATTTGATTTTAAGGTTTTTATGCCCTAATACATGGTCAATTTTTGTATAGGTTCCATGGACTGCTGAGAAAAAAGTAAACTCTCTACTGTCTCCATTCAACTTTCTCCATAGATCTATCATACCTAACTTTTCTAACAATTGGTTTATCTCCCTAGTTTCTTTCTTGTTTATTTTGTAGTTTGATTTATCTAATTCTGAGAGAGCAAGGTTGAGATCCCCCACTAGTATCGTTTGGCTGTCTATTTCTTCTTGCATCTCTCTTAATTTCTCCCCTAGGAATTTGTGTGCTATTGCACTTGGTGCATATATATTTAGTATAGATATTGCTACATTATCTATGGTACCCTTTAATAAAATATAGTTTCCTTCCTTATCTCTTTTGATTAGATCTATCTTGGCTTTTACTTGATCTGAGATAAGGATTGCTACCCCTGCTTTTTTTTGTTCACCTGAAGCATAATAGGTCCTGCTCCAGCCTTTTACCTTCATCCTATATGTGTCACTATGTTTTAGATGTGTTTCTTGTAGACAACATATTGTGGGATTCTGGTTTTTAATCCAGTCTGATATCCGCTTCCGCTTTATGGGAGAGTTCATCCCATTCACATTCACAGATAGAATAACTAATTCTTTATTTCCTGCCATCTTATTTACCCAAGTTATGTTTTCCCCTTTCCTTTCCCCTTTCTCCCTTCCCCCCTCCTCAGTACTTTGCTTTTGATGACCCCTCCCCCAAACAATACTCTACCCTTTAGATCCCCTCCCCCTGTTTTTACTCCTTTCCCCTGATTCTTCTATTTTCCCTTCTATTAGTTTGTCCCTTACTTTTCCTCCTTTCCCTTCCACTTCCCTCTAGCAACAGACAAGTTTCTATGTGAAATCAAATGTCTGATATACACTTTTAGAGCCCAACCTGATGAGAGTAAGATTTACACAGTGCTCGTCTCCCTCCCCTCTTTCTCTCAATTATATTAGGTTTTCTTTGCCTCTTCAAGTGATTTTACCTTGTTTTACCTCCTTTTTTTTTTAGATCTTATTTTACCACTTTTTCCCTCTTTTCCCCAGTATGACAACCTTTTCCCCTCTAGTTCTCTTTTTCATATTATCAAAGTAATATTTAGTTAATTATACCCCCAAACTTTGAGTATCCCCCTAGTAAAAATAAAGTTCTCAAGAGTCCTTTCCTTTTTACCTTTTTATGCATCTCTTGAGTTCTGTGTTTGGGTGTCGAATTTTTTGTTCAGATCCGGTCTTTTCATTAGAAATAGGTGAAATTCACCTATATCATTGAATGACCATCTTCTTCCCTGGAGGATAAGGCTCATTCTAGCTGGATAGGTTATTCTTGGCTGTAATCCCAGTTCCTTTGCCCTTCGGAATATCTGGTTCCAAGCCCTTAGATCCTTCAGTGTGGAAGCTGACAGATCCTGACAGATTCTAATTATTGATCCTCGGTATTTGAATTGTTTCTTTCTAGCTGCTAGCAGAATCTGTTCCTTGGTGCTATAGTCCTGAAATTTAGCCACGATATTCCTTGGGGTTTTAATTTTGGGGTCTCTTTCAGGAGGTGATCGGTGAATTCTTTCAATGGTGATTTTGCCCTTTGATTCTACAATCTCAGGGCAGTTTTCTTTCAGGATTTCCTGGAAGATAGTGTTTAGATTCTTTTTTTCATCATGGCTTTCAGGAAGTCCAATAATCCTTAGATTGTCTCTCCTAGATCTATTTTCCAAGTCAGTTGTTTTTCCTAGGAGATATTTCATATTTTCTTCTAATTTTTCATTTTTTTGTTTTTGTTTGACTGATTCTTCAAGTCTTAGTGAGTCATTCACTTGCATTTGTTCAATTCTTATTTTTAAAGTGTTGTTTTCTTCAGTTACCTTTTTAATTTCCTTTTGTAACTGGCCAATTTGTTCACTGCACTCTTTTTCCACTTCACTAATTTTATTTTTTAATAAATTGGTGTCTTTTTCATATCTCTTTTGCAGAGTATCATATCCTTCTTACAAGATACTGTATCCTTCTTGCACTGATTTCAGTTTATTTTCCCATTTATCCTCCAGCTCTCTTTTGAGGTTCTTTATGCAGTCTTCCAGAAAGGCCTTTTGAAAGGGGGACCAGTGATGGTCCTTGCTGTTTTTTTCTGGATTTTTGTCTAAAGAAACCTCTGTATCTGAGGTCGTTTCTTTGCCTTGATAAAAGCTGTCTATGGTGAGAGCTCTCTTTTGCTTCTTCATCATTTTTTTTTTTTTTAGACAGAGTGGATATCTCTTTAAGGTAGGGGAAAAAAAAAACCTCAGCTGAAGACGCTTTGCCCTGGGGCACTTCGGGGAGTTGACTTAAGGTGCTGGGCCGGTGGGGGCTAGGACTAAGTCCGAATTACTCCTTAAACAAGGCAAGTCTGCCAGAACACCTGTCCCCAATCAGGGCAGAGTGTCCCAGTACCTCAGATAAACTCCAGGTGTTTGGAATTTGGAGTTTGGAATTTCTTCCATGATGAGCTGAGCTGAGTCCCACCCTCACTTCCGGCCTGCACAGGGGTCATCTATTTATCTCTCTGTCTGAGTCCAACTAACCTGATATGAAGTTCTCCAGAGAGCTGTGCCCAAATATTTCTGAGTTCGTTGACTTGAAGATCAGTTCAGAGGCTTATTTTATTGTTGATTTGAGAGAAGATCGGAGGAGAGGCAGAAAGTCACCTTTTCACTCCACCATCTTGGCTCCGCCTCTCTGTAAGAGCTCTTAAGACCAATTTAGACACAATCTGCTTAGGTGTTCTAGAATCTAGAATCTAGGAGAGAAAACTTTCAGTTTGGGGAGTCTCTGTCACTTACTGTCATCATTTTATGTAATCCCTTTCCTTCCTTGATGTTTATACACATTCAAAATCTCTTCATTAAAGGACTTAGTTAAGTGATCAGGTAATTTGGCACTTAGGCAAATCACTTCTTTATGCAAGGATTCACTGCAAGGTTCTTTTTGATAGTGAGAAGAAGTTTGACTGCTGCAAATTAGAATATTCTTTGGAAATGCATATGATAATATAGACATATTCTCATAAGAGTGATTGAATGGACCCAGGTGTACCTGGTTCCCAGGCAATCCAACAATAAGAAATCCTAATGTACACAAAAAAGAAATTCAGGGTTGAATGCAAGTTTTATAAGAGTCAGTAGTATAACATGGCAACCTAAAAAAAACTAATCTGAATTTGAATTCATGTTGCTGTAATGTAAGTTCCTTGTGCAAAGTGAATGAAACTATCCTGTTGTAGTCTTTCCTCCTAAATATTAGAGAAGATGTTCAGTTCTGAGTTCCATATTTTGGGAAGGACATTAACTGAAGCATGCCTAAAAAAAGAGTTATATGATTGTGATGGAGTACTACTGTGCTATAAGAAATAGGAGGGTGGTTCCAGAAAAAAAAATGACAAGACCCATATGAACTGATGCAAAGTGAAATAAAAAGTAACAGTATTAATATCAATGTTGTAATGATGATTAGTTATAAAAGACTTGACTATTCCGAACAATACAATAATCTAAGACTATTCCTAACGTACTAATGATGAAAAAATGCTATTAATGTCCATGAGAACTGAGAGATTCTGAACACAAATTAAATGACAATTTTCTCACTTTGGGGGGCCTTTTTGTGGCATGTTTAATATGAAAATATGTCTTGCATGATTTCACATTTATAGATGATATCATTTTTCTTGCCTTTTCAGTGGGTGGGGGAAGGGTGGGAAAGAGGGAGTGAATTTGAAATCAAATTATAAAAGGAAAAATGTAAAAAATAATGAATAAGTTTATTTACAAAAAAGAAAAATGTTACAAGGATGGTTAGGGAACTTGAAATCATGCTATGCAAAGATTAAATAAAATAAGTGGGGATATCTAATCTGGAGAAGACAAAACTAAAACTAGAATAGCAACTTTTAGGTATTTATAAGATTTCCATATGAAAGAGAGATTGGAACTATTCTTCTGTAGTTTTCATACAGCAATAGGAAGAAATTGCTTGGATATAGGTTTTGATTCACTGTTAAGTTGTAAGAAACTTCCTAACAATTAGAATTGCCCAATAATGAAATGTAATGATTAGGTAATGATTTACACATGCTTGAAGTTTTCAGGTCAAGGAAGACTTATCACGATGATGTTGCCAAGAGAATTTTTGCATGAGTCTGGGTGGAAATAAAGTCATGGAATCTCAGAATTCTGGAACAGCCTTTAGAAGTCATCTTGAACAACCCCTACCTGAAGCATGAATTCTTTTTATAACATCCTTTATAACTGATCATTCAGCTTTCACTTGAATTTCTCCAGTAACAGGGAACTCAGTTTCCTCCAGTTTTGAGATCCTGTTTTTTCATAATTACTGACATGTCTCATAGAGTAGGGAAGCCAGCTTTGTTAAAGCAGCAAGTCACTTTGAAGAGGAGAAGGGAGGTAGCACATACCACAACAATACTTTGATTCTATTTGAGATAGTCCAAAACCTTGAACCCATAAGTCCCAGGAATAGCAGTTTTTCTCTCAAACCACCAAACTCTGTTACCAGTTCAGTAATCAAACTATCCTTGGAGTAGCCTTCCTTCTCTATTACCATAAGCAACAACTGTTGACCAACTGCCACCAAAACGCAGTTCTAATTCTTTCTCTTGAACAGTCTTCCATGCCTATGTTAATCTATAATCTTTCTTTGATTTAATTTGTCTTTGCATTTATTCTCCATATCGAACAATAACAAACTACCTATTCTTCAATAAGCTATAAGTTCTTATTATAATAAATATAAATTCAATACTTCCAAACCCTGAATCTGGAACTGGAACTCTGACTCTGATCTTAGGCTCTCACAAGTGAGCTTTCAGTTCTTCTTGACTGAAACCAGGCCACCTGGAACATTTCCAAACCACATCTCTTATACTCTGACCATCTTCTTGATCTTTTTCCCACCAAAACTTGGACTCTGCCCTTGTGACTCTGAGCTCTGATAGGTAAGCTTTTGACTTTTTCCAGAAAACAGGCCTCCATACCACTCCCTGTCTATTTTCAAAAAATATATACTTCTCCCTGCTTCCCCGCTTCCCTTTTTTTGTATTGTTGTTTTCTGCTAGAATATAAGCTCTTTGTGGGCAGGGACTGTCTTGCTTGGGTGTGTTTGTATCATCAACTTAGTTTTTGTTACATAATAATCCCTTAATGAATCTCTTTCATTCATTCAACAAACACTTACAGTATAAAAGACATTATATTAGATGTTAGGAAACAAAGATAAAAAACAATGGCAGTTCTTGATCTCTAAAAGCTTACATTCTCCTAAGAGACAGAAATATCATACAGCCAAATACAAGATCCCACCTTTAGGACCCTGCAAAGTAAGTCTAATCCTTCTTCCATATTACAACTATTTAAATACTTAAATGTAGCTGTCAGATATTCCTGGGCATTCTTTTCTCAGAACTAAATGTTACCAATACCTTCAACTGATTTTCATGCTGCATGAGCTGAAGGTCATTTATCATTCAGATTGCTCTTCTCTGGATACTAGTTCTTTAATGTCCTTCAAATATGGCCCTTGGAATTCAAAACAAGATTCCAGAAATGGCCTGACCAGGAGAGTAGATTTCACTTTCCAGAACACATGTATGGAAAATGAGATACATGTATAGTAATAAGAAAGTATTTTTCATTGATAATGGCACTCTTGTGTTCTTTGTAGTCCTTGAACCTTGCATAGGGCACGTCAATAAATGCTTGTTGAGGATCTTGTTAGTCTTTTTGGGGGAGTGGAGTGGAAAGCAGGAGGAGGGAGAGAGAGAAGAGGAGGGGGAAAGAAAAGGGGGAAGAGGGAGAATAAGAGGGAGAAAGAGAGGGAAGGAGGAGGAGAAGGAGAAGGGAGAGAGAGACACACAGAGACAGAGATGAGAGATGGAGAGAGAGACAGAGAAAGACAGAGAAAGAAACAGAAAGACAGACAGACAGAGACAGGGAGAGAGATAGAGAAAGGGGGGAGGAGGGAGAGAAGAAGGGGGTGGAGAGAAGAAGGGAGGGAGGGGGAGAGGGAGAGAGAATATGAATGCTTGTTAACTGAAACAAAGAATGGGATAAAGTGACAGCTCACTCAGGCCATTAATGTAGTCAGTGGTAGAATCAGAACCCAATCTCCTGTCTCCTAAATTAATGCTTTTTCTCTTAACAGTTTCTTGAAATGTGCCATGAAATTAATGTCAAAAGAGCCTTTTCTGGTCTAGAAGCTGTCCCCAGAATCCTTGTTGTGAAACCCCTCTCTTTTGGTAGTTCAAGCCTCTAATAGTTTTTAGCCTGACATTAGAAATTTAGATCTGGTTGGCAAGACAATAGAAAACAAAAACCTCACCTGGTTTTCATTCTTTGGGTCACTGTGTTCATGTGCCCTACTAGATGGTTTAGGAACTCAATTGGGTTCTAGGGATATGAGCTGAAATATATATTTTCCTGATCAATGCTTTTTATTCCACTATTCAGTAGAACAGATGGGCCACAGATCTATTTTCCCATTTACCCTGGTTGAATTTAATCTTACTTTACTGCTCACACTGGTAAAAACATATTGAATACTCACACCACTCAACAATAAATTTAGAATGGAGCTAACAACAATATTATCAGCAACTCTGAATCTAGAAGATGGTAGCATTTGTGGGAACATCAAATTATTCTAAGGACAACTTTCCATTTGGGTGGCAAGGTTACTGCTCCTGAATAATTTCATTTATTAGCTTTTGAGTCTGTGAGGCCCCATATCATCCGCATTACTAATATCCAGAACATATCTAAACAGCTATACATGTACAGACAAAGAGGGAGAAGTCCCAAGCAATTATTCCACAAGAGGAGTAGGGTTAATTGTCACTATCAAAGCCATAATCTACTAATTAATTCACAGCTCAACGGGCCACAGGCAGAGCCATCTGTGTAACTATTTGTACCCACTCCCAAGAGGAATAGGAAAATAGGTGGAACTCTTGGAACAGGTGATGGTGCTGCATCAAGGAGAGTCCATCCCCTTGACACAGCTCGGTGAATTCCATTCAGAAAACAGCTGCTGGGGCTGTTGACTGGCTCTGGTGGGAGCTGCTTCTCTGGAACAGTTGTGAAGTGCAAGGGAGCATGGTCCCTGGATACAGCTGGGGTGCTGAGCTTTTTCATCAGGTAACAACTAAGGGCAAGTAGGGCTAATTGAACTCAACTGCTTGGTGACAGACAGGGTGGGGTGTGGCATTTACTTCTGCAGGTTGTATCTGTGAGTTGTTCCAAAATCTAACAGTTGAGGCAGATAGACAAGGCCTGCCCACATTAGATGGGGCTACTTGCTTAAACCTATGGAAATAATAGACCAGTGGTAGGGTAAAATTCCTTTCTACTTAATCTAATTGTTGTGATGATAATGATTCATACTTCTGTATCCATTTATAATCTTTAATACACTTCCCTCATAGCAACCTTATAAGATAGTGAAGCTATTACCATCTCCATTTTATGGATGGGAAAACTGAAATCACATGGCTAATTAATGTCTGAACCTGGACTTGCACCCAGATCTCCTGATTCCTGGTCTGCTGCTTAGTCTTTTTTTATTTTCTTCTGGTGAGACAATTGAGGTTAAGTTGACTTGCCCAGGATCACACAGCTACTAAATGTTAAGTATCTGAAGCTGGATTTGAACTCTGGTCCTCCTGACTCCAGTGTCAGTACTCTATCCACTGCACCATCTAGCTGCCCTTCTGCTTACTCTTTCACAAAAGTATTGCATAATGGAGAACATGGAATGTTTTTGATAATCACTAGAATCTCATAAACTCATGGTCCATCAAGATATGCAAGAAAGTTTTGAAATCATCTACTTACAAACCTATCCTTTTATAGACACTTCTTAGACACATTTCTGTCTCTTTCTTCTGCTCTTAGGTGTCATTTTTTAATACTATCTTTATGTCACTGTTTATAATCTGTCACATTCGACAAAACTTTGGTTAAGGACTAATGCTGGTTCCTTTTTTGTTTTGTTGTTCTCCAATTAATTTAACAAATATTGCAAACTTTTGTTATAGGCTCCATTGCTTTGTGACTCTCATTTACCACAGAGACTTCCTTGGCAGGCCAACTTCCATGCCCAATGGATGACACTACTGGCTTTCTAGATTGGTGATGCAGCCTTATACGGTCTTATTCCCTAAAGGTTTTATGTGCATGGCCTCCTCCTAAGACCTGCTGAGTCTTACTTGAGAGGGTGACTACTTCTTACACTTTATTTTGTCTGCTCCAGGTGTTGAACACAAAGAGCTGAAGGCATGTTAGAGATCATCTGCTCTCATCCCAGGAGAAATTTGCTTGGGACTAAGCGGTAGAGCCAGGGCTTCAGTATGGGTCCCATGACCCCCTACTACTGTACTATGACATCTTCTGATAATAAATCCTTATTGACTGGTGAATGATGGCAAAGAGAATAGAGAGCTGGATCTGGAATCAAGACCTGAATTCAGATTTGGTCTCAAGCACTTACTAGTTGTATGACTTCAGTCAAATCCCTAAACCTCTATCTGCTTCAGGTTCCTTAAGTGTAAAGTGGGAAGAACAACAGCATCTAAATCTCAGAGTGATGGTGTGGAAAAAAATCAGAGGGTACTTACAAAATTCTTTGCAAAATTTAAAGCACTATATAAATGCTACCTATTATTGTAGTTGTTGTCATTGTTTGCTAGGTCAGGGTGGTCAGAATTCCCTTAAAAAACTTTTAAAAGGACTTGCCTTCATAAAACATGAATTTGGAAACTATCAGCTGCTCCTTTAGTGCCAGCATTGTGAGGATAAAAAGGCAAATCTTTTACAACATATAGAAAACTATAGTGGTTACTAATGTAGTTACTTATGGAATTTATAACAATTTTTTTAGACTTTATCTTTTGGGTCAAATTAAGATATAATTTATCCCGATATTCCTGAGTATATCTTCTACAAGAAGCCTTCTCCTTTTGTCCCCAACATGAAATTAAGCATGCAATAAATATGATTTCTCTTATTATACAGTGTGTCTCCCCTTGGGGAGGTGAGAAATTTTTGACCTCACTGTTCTTTTTAAATTCTGGTTCTCATGCTGGAATCTTGGAAGACATATTAACTTTCACCAGAGGGCATTATGAGCTTATGGATTTGGTAATTTCTGTAGAATATCTGCTGAGAAGCAGATAAAGGAATCAGATTGGTGCTCTCCTCCCACCCCCCAAACCCGTTATATCTTTTTGGATCATTTGAATTGTATATGGCTTTCTATTTAAGTCAGTCATTTGCTGGCAGCAAAACTAGAACATTTCCTGTTTTTCCTCTCACTGTAATCAGGATTTGGCTGTCCAAATTAGGGCTGCCCTAATTACTGCTCAGCAGGTGCCAATACTGGGGAGGGCAATAAATAGGGAGAGAGGAAGTGAGAAAGGACACTCCGCATTTTAATACTCTTCAAAAAAGAAAATGTATTCTCCTTTACCGATAAGATTTGATTAGGTAACAAGCTATACACATCAAGATATGTTTATGTTTGCTCTGTTGTATAACAATCATAAAATAATTATTTTATTCACCCATCTCTAAGATGTCTCTCTCTATGTGTATGTATGTATGCATGTATATGTATCTATGTATATACACATACATGTACCACTAGCATGCCATTCAAGGATTTTGGTGCACAAAAACTGAGTGAAGAATACCACCTCTATTGGAGGGATGGGATAAAATTGGCAGGTAGCATTTCCATTGGCATTTAGATAGAATAATAAGAAAGGTAGCCATTGTTTTAGGAAGAAATCCTTAGAGATCTCTCAGGAGCCAGTCAGTTAAAAAAAACATTTATTAAGTGCCTATCATGTGTCAAGCTCTGTACTAAGTACTGGAGAAACAAAAAGAGGCAAAAGACAGTTTTCAAAGTTCTCAAAGAATTCATAATCTAAAAGGAGAGAGTAAGTTCAAGACGTGAACAAGAGGTATGCAGGACAAATAAGGAACCATTAAAAAAGAAAAGGCACTGGAATTAAGAGGGCTTGGGAAAGACTTTTTGTAGAATGTGGGATTTCAGTGGGCACTTGAAGGAGTGCTGGAGATGGAGATGAGGAAGATGAATACTGAAGCCATGGTGCAAGGTCAGGGGAAAAGCCCAGGGTTAGGAGATGAAATATCTTGTAGGAGGAAGAGCCAAAAGGTAGCTGAAGAGTTCATGGCAGGGAGTACAGTGTAGAAAGAGTACAGTGAAAGAAAGCAGGGGCAGGAAATTAAACACAACACTTTGTATTTGAACTTGAAGATGACGGTGAGCCATTGTGTTTACAGAGTAGGGAAGATGACACAGCCACACGTGGGCTTCAGGAAAATCATTTTGGTGGCTGTATGGAAGATGGCCTGTGGTGAGGAGGGACTTGAGGCCGACAAACCCCCTAGCAGGTGATGAGAGCCTGCACCAGTCTGGAAGTAGTATTGGAAGAGGGGAAGTACAGAGGAGAGAGGTTACAAAGGTGAAATCAACAGAATATATTAGAACATAGGCTAGCAGAAAGAGAATAAGCAACACAGAGTTTAGATACTTCTCCTGCATCCTCATCATTAATCACAGGAAATGCAGGACAGATTTGGAATAAAGAGGTTCAAACCCCATGTCTGATGCTAGCCGTGATGATCTACTAGGACATTAAGTGGTACCCAGTAGGCATTTAATAATTGCTTGTTTTTGTATTGACTAAGTGATCCTTGGAAATTCAATTTCTATGGAAATTGGGCTAAATGAATATGTATTGGTGGAGGGAATTCCCACATAAGTTCTCCAAATTCACAAATTCATAGATCTATAATATTAACTATTTATATCATGGTATTCATCATCATTATTATTACATAGAATTCATTAAACTTTCATAATCTATATGGCACAACTGAGTTATTTCAATAAATGTAGAAAAGATATGGAACCACGCAGGTAGGTGGTACAATGGTGCAAAAATTGGAGTCAATAAGGCATTTTCTTGAGTTTAAATCCAGCCTCAGACACTTACTAGCAGTGTCACTCTGGGCAAATCACTTCATCCTGTTAGCATCAATTTCCTCATCTGTAAAATGACCACTATATTATCTCTGCCAAGAAAATCCCAAAAGGGATCACAAAGAATCAGATGGGACTGAATAACAACAATAAAGCAAAAAAAAAAAGGATTAAAAATAAAGAAAAGATATGGAACTGATTTTCAAAGACCTTAAAATAAAAAGACAATAAAATATACATTTCTTCATCCTGTTAGGATATAAATTTTCCTTAAGTAGGGGAGGGGAAGAGGAGGGGAGGAAGAGGGAGAAGAGAGAGAGAAAGGAAGGGAGAAAGGAAGGAAGGAAGGAAGGAAGGAAGGAAGGAAGGAAGGGAGTACTATGCCTTAATTTCCCTGCCTCAGTTTCCCTGAATTGAATTGTTCTGTCTCAATTTCCCAGGTAGTAACCACCCCCCTCACCCCCCAGCCATTAGGACTGAGATAATTAGGAGCTCTGGCTACTGGCATTCCAGAGTCATAAAACTCCAGATGGCTTATCTCAAATGTTTGGGTATCTTTTGCCTCAGACTCCTAGCTTCTTCCCAAACTTATCAGAATTGATGCTCCTTCCTTACCCCCTACCTTCAGAACTGAATTTATGGTACTTTCTTGGAACTTCCAGCCACCCAGTGCCTACCCCTTCCTTGCCTTTGTTTCCCTGATCGATTGAGTCCTATAAGTCTCTGGAATCCCTCCTTTGTTGCTGAATGCTTTGAGATAAGAGTCTGATTCAGCCAGCTAGGATTTGGACATGGATCCTGTTTAGCCATGGATCCTGATTGGCTGCCAGTCCAAACTTTCCACTAATAAAATATTAAAAACCCTCTCTAATTTCTATCTTTCCTCAGTTTCTCTGGCATTCCAAGAGGAAGGAAAGAAGGGAGGAAGGGAGGAAAGAAGGGAGGAAGGGAAGGAGGAAGGAAGACAGAGAGGTTAGGACAGAGGGAGGGAGGAAGGAAGGGAAAAAGGGAGGGAGAAAGAGAGGGAAGGAAGGAGAGAGGGAAGGAAGGAGAGAGGGAGAGAAAGAGGAAAGGAGACATAGAGAGGGAGAGAGGAAGGAAAACAGACAAAGAAGGAGAGAGGGAGGAAAGGAGAGATAGAAAGGGAAGGAGGGAGGAAGGGAAAGATAAAGAAGGAGGGAGGGAGGAAAGAAGAGATAGAGAGGGAGGAAGGGAAAATGAAAGGTGAGCAGACTAAAATCTGTATTGTAGTCAGTGTACAATTCATTATCAACCAATCACTCAAGTCAACAAGCACTGTCTTTACTTTTCTTTGTATCCTCAGAGCTAACAACTTAGTTGCTAGGCACTTAGTAATTTGCATACTATAAGCCAGGAACAGTGCTAGGGATCAGAGATACCAAAGCAAGAATGAAAAAGCCCTAACCCTTCATAGAATCAATATACAAACATACAAGTACATACTAAATAAATGCCAGGAAATAGTAATGAGGAAAAACAGTAAATTAGGAAAAAATAATGAGGAAAGAATTAGTTATTGGAGACAGGGGAAAGAATCAGGAATGATTTTATTTAGAAGGCAGCACTAGAGCTGAATTTTGAAGGGAACAAAAGATTCTAAGAAGGAAAGATAAGGAAAGAGTGCTTTCTAGGCAGGGAAGAATAAAGACACAGGGACAGTGAAGGAGGGTTAGGTAAGAAACAAGAACCTTAAGAGGAAATATTAATAATAAGGCAGGGAGAGTAAGAATATGAAGGGGTTTAAATGCTAAATGGGCCTTTGCATTCAACAATAGATTTAGTCAGGGAGAAAGGCTGGGCATGGTATGACACTCTTCCTGGGTTTTAGGAAAGCAGATTTCAAAAAATTCAGAGGAAAAGTTAGCTGGAATATCATTGAGTAAAGTACTTCACTGAGTAAAGCCCAAGGTTGATAGAAGATGTTCAAGAGTAAAAATCTGAAGATATAAGAGAAAATAATTCTGCTGAGGAAGAAAAATAGGATTATTCTGAAGTGAACAATGAGGATGCACAGGGAACTCATCAATTGTCTTAGATTTTTAAAATAATTTTACAGAACATGGAATTGAGATTGGACAACAGAAGATGAATAGAAAAACAAAGCATAGTCCTTTGAAAATAATGTGAAAATGCTAAAGCTTATAATGAGCTAAAGCTGGCAAGGGAAGTTAAGGAAGGTACCCAAAAGGAGGATCTGATGTGGAAGAGAATTTTGTGTGGGGTCGATGGGACAATCTTTTCCAGAAAGCGAAGATTGAGTTGTTCAAAACTTATTTTGATTCTTTTTTGTCTGCAAAAGAAAATAACTTTTACATTAGGACTGACAGCATAATATTACTAAGAAGGAGCTGATTCCTAAGATGGGTAAGGAGATAGTAAGAAATTACCTAGCTCTTTTGAGATGAATTCCAATTACCTGGCACCAGTGAATTACATTTTCCTGTCGTGAAAAAATTGGCTAATGTAATAACCATTGTCAGTCATATATGAAAGATCATGGAAAACTGGAAATACACCAGAATACTGAAGAAGGGCAAATATGGTCCCAATTTTAAAAAAAGAAAAAAAAAAGAGAGTCCACAAATGTATCTCAGTGAGTTTGAGTTTGATTCCTCAGAAAAAGTCTAGAATGGATCATTAAGAGAGAGACTTAAGAATATTTAGATAATGAAGCAGTGATTACAAAGAATCAGTGAGATTTGATGAAGGACAACATCATATCCCCAAAGGATTACTAACCTAGTAGTTAGAGAAAATGCTGTGGCAGATAAAAGTTTAACAAGATTTTAACAAAACTTGATAAAAGAATCTCATTCTAATATTCTGGAGAAGATAGAGAGATATGAACTATACAATAATACATTCAAGTGAGGAACCGGTTAGACTCAATGTAGAGTTACTAGTTTCAGTGTCAACAACCAGAGGTTTCCAGAGGAATTATTCTGGGATCTGTCCTTGGTCCTGAACTGTTGAGCATTTTTTATCAATAACTGCATTAAAGGCATAGATGGTATGCTCATCATATTTGAAGGTGACACAAAGCTTGGAGGGATTGCTAATTCAGGGGATGACAGTCAGGATCCAAATAGGATCTTGATAGTCTAGAACTCTGATTTGAAACTAGTTAGGAGAAAAATCACTAGAAATAAAAAATGTAAAGTCCTGTACTTTGGTACAAAAAAAAATCAGCTTCACAAGTATAACATGGGGTATACATGGACAGAACAATTGTTCTGAGAAAGCTCTGATAGTTTAAGTAGAGTGCAAAGTAGAGTCCAAAAAGCTATTGTCAGTTTGGGTTATGTTAAGAGGCACACAGTAAGAGGGAGGTGATTGTCTCACTGTAGTCTGCCTTCATCAGACTTCATTTGCAATACTGGGTTACTATAGTTTAAAAAAGACAGTTTAAAAACTACAGTTTAAAAAGGACATTGATAAACTGGAATGTGTCCATAAATAGGATGGCAAGCAGAATGGTCTTGAGTCCATGGCATAGAAGGATCAATTAAAGGAAATGGATACATTTAGCCCAAAGAAGAAAAGACTCTGGGGGAACATGTTAGTTGTCTTCAAATATCTGAATGTCTGTCATGTAGAGAATGGAATAATTTTGTTATTTAGCCTCAGTGGAAAAAACCAGAACACTGAGTAGAAACTGCAAAGAAGCAAATTTAGGTTTAATATCAGGAAAATTTGCTAACAATCAGAGCTGTTCAAAACTAGAAGAGGCGGAATGAACATATATTGGATATGTTATTGTGGGGATTCCTTTGAGGACTGGCTGATGTAGATCATTGCTAAAGTTCCTCCCAACTCTCAAATTCTGTGATTCTATTAGGGAGTCAGTCATGTTCCTTGGACAGAGATGTGGCATGGTCAGACTTGAACTTTAGGAACAATTCTTTAGCAGTGAGGTGTAGGATAGGTTGGAATTTGGAGAAATTAGAGGCAGGAAGACCAACTATGAAACTACTGCAAGAACCCATTTGAGAGGTGAAGAATAAGATAGCTGATATGTATATGAGCGGAGAGAACTTAACGAAGTAACATATACTTAACTTCCTCCAATAAAAACTTTAGAATAAAAAGTATATTTTGTTTACATGGGTGATAGAAGAGAAAAAAAAGTTATTCAAGGTTTGTTTGGTAATTTTAATTAAGGCATTATGGGATAGAAGGAATTTAAGAAAATTTAACCTGATTACTGAGAACAGACTTTAAAAATTGGTCTTTATACGGAAATGATTCTTTTTTTCCACTTATTTTTTATGGGAGAGGGTCACTCTTCTGAGACCTGTCAGTGAAGATGAATAACAAGTCATTTTCTTTTTCTCTTCTGGTTTAAATAATGTTGACAAATGAATGTCTGGTATAGAGTACTGCTGTCAATGAGGCCAAGGTCACAAACTTGATTCTTGAGGCCTAGTTTCTTTCTTTTTCTGATTCTCTGTTTCACATCTACAGACTATACCTTCAGGTCTAGGCACTTTTATATACTTGATTCCTAGAGGAAACAGTTAAGGCAATAAGGCCTGATCACTATAAAAACATCTGTACTACCAGAAAATCCAATCCAATAAACATTTAATAAGCACCTACTATGTGCCAAGTACTACATTCAGCATTGGGGATACAATTAATAAAAATGAAGATAGTCCCTGATCTCAAGGAGCTTGTAATCTAAAGGGGGAGACAATACACAAAAGCAAGTAGGCAAGCAGCAAGAGGGGGGAGTACAGCAGAAGGTACCAGGGGCAAAATCTTGTTCCCGGAGTTGAAACCAATAGGATCAGTTGCAAAGATGTAAGGATCTGAGAGTTCAGTCTCTGTTCTCTGTAAAGGAGACAATGGGAATAGCTTGGTATTTTCCCATCTAATCGGAATATAGAGGAGGCTCAGAGAGATGATGTCAGCTCGGGCTTGAGTTAGCAGCACGGTCCCAAGAAAATCAACTTAAAAGCACATGCTTTACTAAAGGGTAAGTCTGGATGGGGCGGGGGAGGGGGGAGTCATTAACATCACCTTCTTTGACAAAGAAAGATATGGTTATTGGTAAATGATTCTCTTCCCATAAGGAATAGTGTTGACTTTTATAACAGACTATCCAGAGTTGAAGCATAATCTTGTATGAAGAAAAATCATTTGTTGGCATATTGCTTTAGATCAGAAGTACAATTTAAGAAGTGTAGATAAGGACACGGGGAACTCATTCAATCACTGCTTTTGCTCTTAATTATCAATCAATAATTATCCGAGGTCCTATTTAATTCCACCTTGCCTATCGTATCTCCACTTTGAACTATAACTTTCACTTCTCTGCACTGTTTCCACTACCCTCCATGTTTACTGATTACAACTCTGAGTTTTTATTCATTTTCATTCTTCTAATTCCTCCTAATTCCTCAAAGCTTTCCTCTTTTTTTCTTCACCTAACTATATGTCATGCTTCCTTCATAGCTTGGCTTATTGCATCTCCTCTATGAACCTTTCTTAATTATTGAAACTAATATTGATCTCATTCCTGTTTCTTAATTTGCTATATTGCTTGATTAGACGCTCATAACTGTATGAAGCATTATTCTTTCTTAAATAAGGAATCATGTTTTGTCTTTCCCTTTCTTTGTATTGCATATAATGTCTACTGCCAGGCATATAAGAGACCCTCAATGATGGGCATGACACAATGCTATTTTATGGAATCAGCAGAATCTTAGGACATTGTTATGGTTCATGTTATATACAAACTCAGAAACTCTCCAGACAACTGAAGTATGAAAGACTTTTCTTCCACTTTTTAACTTTTATAAGTTCTTCAGGAAAAGCACTGTGATCTTCCCTACAAACACATAATTATCTCAGAGCAAAGAAGACTAAAAATGATTTTTATAAATTTTCCATATCTACTAATGTGTCAACAAGAGGAAATGAATTTAAAAATCATAGGGGCAGCTAGGTGGCGCAGTGGATAGAGCATCAGCCCTGAAGTCAGAAGGACCTGAGTTCAAATTTGACGTCAGACACTTAATACCTCCTAGCTGTGTGACCCGGGGCAAGTCACTTAACCCCAACTGCCTCAGGAAAAAAAAAATCACCGAGCATAAGAGTCTCAGACTTCTTAATGAAGAAGAATTTTTTTTTTTTTGCTTTTTGCTGAGGCAATTGGGGTTAAGTGACTTGCCCAGAGTCACACAGCTAGGGAATGTTAAGTGTCTGAGACCAGATTTGAACTCAGGTCTTCCTGACTTCAGGGCTGGTGCTCTAACCACTGCGCCACCTAGCTGCCCCATCGAGAAGAACTTAAAAAAATACCTTGATGACTTTATTTTAATATAATTGTTTTCCCTTGTGATCCAATGTATTTTATTTTATAAATTTAAAAACTGGATCTTTAAAAGCAGCATTCTAGTCTTCACCAAAATGTCCAAAGAGTAATGGTAAAGAATCCCTGATATAGTCCAACTCATACATAAGCAGAAATTCTATCTATAGTAACCCTGGCAAGAAGTCATCCTGAAGATATGCCAGTGAGGGGAAAGTCACTACTCCTGAGACATTCTACCGCCCATTCTTCTTGCTGACAGGTATACTGATTAAAAAGTACTTCCTATCTGTTTAGTTCTATAGTTCCAGGGGCAGCAAAAGATACAGATGAAAAAGAGTTCCTATCTGGGAGGAATGAAAAGAACTACAGCAAGTTATAGAAATGGATTTTGTGAATTCGCCTTCTTTCCCTGGTGCTCATTAACATGTGGTAGAAGGATAAGGGACTATGTAAATGCTGTGGTCTCTCCAGACCCTCTATGAAGGTATGCAAATCAATATGTGAACTAAACCCTATCTAAACGATTCAGAAGGAATTATAAGAAACTTCAATCATGTTCCATAATTTTCATCTTTTGGTGAGTGAGTTGAGGGCTTCAGGTTAGATTATGTGAATATACGTATAAACTTTTCAGATTTCTGACAAAGTTGGGGCTGCGCATTTTGCTGTAAGGCTATGAGAAAGAAAGATTATAATTTCTCCACAAGTGAACAATGAACTAGCATGTTTCTGAAATGAATGTGGTTTTCCCCTAAAAGTAGTTTTCTACCTGTAGGCAACTGTGCAGGTGTCCTTGTATTCCTGGAGCTTAACACACACCATGTTGAGGAACTGATCGGAGTATGCACTGAGATCATGCATCAGGTTCATGAGGTCTTGTACGGTCTTCTCCACAATTATTGTGCTCTGGAAAGGAAATGCAGAGAGAACAGAAGGTTGTGAGATCTTCATTCACGGAATGAAATAAAGGGAAGCAGAAACAATACCATCATTTAAGATGCTGATATTATCCAGACTGGGAAAGACAACACAGGAATGGTAATCAGAGTTGGCAGCAACGCCAATTGCTCTTTCAAGGCCTTTGGGATATTTACATGCTGCATATTTAATCCTTAAAATTTCAGATTGTGCTGCTCAGTTTCAATAAGACATTTATCGGGGGTTTCTGAGAATATGGTTAATTTGTGTCAATTTGATCACCTCACTGACCTGCTGCAAAGATCAGAGATTCAGATCAGGACAGAAAGGGTAACAGAGGAATTCTACAATTTTTGAAAGTTTGAAAACCTCTCATATAAGGAAAAGATAAATTGTTTGTGAGCCAGCCAAAGTAGATTTATGTTCAAAAGTATCCACTTCTGTTTGTGCAAGGAACTATGGGAAATACACTTTATTGTTTACATAGTAAAATTTCTTTCTTTTTTTATTATTAAAGCTTTTTATTTGTATAACATATGTATGGATAGTTCCCCAATATTGATCTTTACAAAGCTTTCCATTACAAATTTTACCCCCAGTTCCCTCCCCTCCCCTAGATGGCAGGAAGTCCACTACATGTTAATAATGTTGAAATGCTTGAGAAGTTATGCAAGAAAAATCCTATCTACAAGAAAAAAAAAAGAATCAGAGAAAGGCAACACACTGCAAGCAAATGTCAATAGAGATCATGAAAATGTTATGTTGTGGCCCATATTTCATTTCCCTCTCTCTGGGTGTATATGGTTTTCTTCAGTGAACAATTGGAACTGGTTTGAGACAATTCTTTGTTGCAGAGAGCCATGTCCATTAGAATTGATCATCATGTAATACTGTTGTTCTATGTATGATGATCTCCTGGTTCTGCTCACTTCACTCAGCATCAGTTCATGCAAATCCCTCCAGGCCTCTCTGAAATCGTCCTGCTGATCATTTCTTACAGAGAAATAATATTCCATAACATTCATATACCATAATTTATTCAGCCACTCTCCAATTGATGGGCATCCATTCAGTTTCCAGTTTTTAGCCACTACAAAAAGGGCTGCCACAAACATTCTTGCACAGGTGGGTCTCTTTCCCTCCTCTAAGATCTCTTTGGGATATAGGCCCAGTAGAAACACTGCTGGGTCAAAGGGTATGCACAGTTCGACAACTTTTTGAGCATAGCTCCAAATTGCTCTCCAGAATGGTTGGATCCGTTCACAGTTCCACCAACAATGTATTAGTGTCCCAGTTTTCCCACATCCCCTCCAACATTCATCGTTATCTTTTCCTGTCATTTTAGCCAATCTGACAGGTGTGTAGTGGTACCTCAGAGTTATCTTAATTTGCATTTCTCTGATCAATAGTGATTTGGAGCAACTTTTCATATGACTAGAGATGGTTTTAATTTCATCATCTGAAAATTGTCTGTTCATATCCCTTGACCACTTATCTATTGAAGAGTGGTTTGAATTCTTATATATATGAGACAATTCTCTATATATTTTAGAAATGAGGCCTTTATCAGAACCATTAAATGTAAAGATGATTTCCCAATTTGATGCTTCCCTCCTAATCTTGTCTGCATTTGTTTTGTTTGTACAGAAACTTTTTAACCTAATATAATCAAAATCATCCATCTGGTGTTCAATTAGGAGTTCCAGGTCTTCTTTGGACATAAATTTAATCCATCTCCACAGGTCTGAGAGATAAACTATATTACGTTCCTCTAACTTGCTTACAAAGTCCCTCTTTATATCTAGATCATGAACCCATTTAGATCTTATCTTGGTATGTGGTGTTAGGTATGGGTCAAGCCCTAATTTCTTCCACACTAGTTTCCAATTTTCCCAGCAGTTTTTGCTGAATAGTGAGTATTTATCCCAAAAGCTGGGGTCTTTGGGTTTATCGAATACTAGATTGTTAAGGTTATTGCCTAAATTGTCCTGATATCCTATCCTGTGCCACTGATCGACTGCCCTATTTCTTAGCCAGTACCAAACGGTTTTGATGACCGCTGCTTTATAATATAGTTTTAGATCTGGTACAGCAAGGCCACCTTCATCTGCCTTTTTTTTTCATTAATCCCCTTGAAATCCTTGACCTTTTGTTCTTCCAAATGAACTTTGCTACTATTTTTTCTAGATCTGTAAAATAATTTCTTGGGAGTTTGATTGGTATGGCACTAAATAAGTAGATTAGTTTGGGTAGTATTGTCATTTTTATTATGTTTGCTCTGCCTATCCATGAGCACTTAATGTTTTTCCAATTGATTAGGTCTGATTTTATTTGTGTGGAAAGTGTTTTGTAATTTAGTTCGTATAGTTTCTGACTTTTCCTGGGGAGATAAATTCCCAAATATTTTATCCTATCATCTGCTATTTGGAATGGAATTTCTTTTTGTATCTCTTGCTGCTGAACTTTGTTGGTAATATATAAAAATGCTGATGATTTATGTGGATTAATTTTGAATCCTGCCACTTTGCTAAAGTTGTGAATTGTTTCTAGTAGTTTTTTAGTTGAGTCTCTAGGGTTCTCTAAGTATACCATCATGTCATCTGCAAAGAGTGATAATTTGGTTTCTTCATTACCTACTCTGATTCCTTTTATCTCTTTTTCTTCTCTTATTGCTAAAGCTAACATTTCTAATACAATATTGAATAGTAATGGTGACAGTGGGCAACCTTGTTTCACTCCTGATCTTATTGGGAATGGTTTTAGTTTGTCTTCATTACATATGATGCTTGCTGATGGTTTTAAATAGATGCTACTGATCATTTTAAGGAAAAGCCCCTTTATTCCTATACTCTCTAGTGTTTTTAATAAGAAAGGGTGTTGGATTTTGTCAAAGGCTTTTTCTGCATCTATTGAGATAATCATATGGTTTTTGTTAGTTTGGTTATTCATATAATTAATTATGCTGATAGTTTTCCTAATATTGAACCAGCCCTGCATCCCTGGTATAAATCCTACTTGGTCATAGTGTACTATCCTGGGGATGACTTTCTGTAATCTCATTGCTAATATCTTATTTAAAATTTTTGCATCAATATTCATTAGGGAAATTGGTCTATAGTTTTCTTTCTCTGTTTTCCCCTACCTGATTTAGCTATCAGCACCATATCGGTCTCATAGAAGGATTCTGGCAGTATACCTTCTGTCCCTATTTTCTCAAATACTTTGTGCAGTATTGGAATTAATTGTTCTTTGAATGTTTGGTAGAATTCACATGTAAATCCATCTGGCCCTGGAGATTTTTTCTTTGGGAGTTGGTTAATAGCTTGTTCTATTTATTTTTCTGATATGGGGTTATTTAAATAATTTATATCCTCTTCTGTTAATCTGGGCAATCTATATTTTTGTAGATATTCTTCCATTTCATTTAGATTATCAAACTTACTGGCATAAAGTTGGGCAAAGTAACTCCTAATTATTGCTCTAATTTCCTCTTCATTGGAGGAAAGTTCTCCCTTATCATTCTTGAGACTAATAATTTGATTTTCCTCTTTCCTTTTTCTTATCAAATTAACTAAAGGCTTATCTATTTTGTTGGGTTTTTTTTTTTTTTTGGTAGAACCAACTCTTAGTTCTATTTATTAATTCAATAGTTTTCTTATTTTCAATTTTATTAATTTCCCCTTTTATTTTTAGAATTTCCAATTTGGTATTTAATTGAGGGTTTTTAATTTGTTCTTTTTCTAGTTTTTTTTAATAATAAGCCCAATTCGTTGATCTTTTCTTTCTCTATTTTATGCAAGTAAGCATCTAGAGATGTAAAATTGCCCCTTAAAACAGCTTTAGCCGTATCCCACAAATTTTGGTATGTTGTCTCATTATTGTCATTCTCCTGGATGAAATTACTGATTGTGTCTATGATTTGCTCTTTCACCCATTCATTCTTCAGGATTAAATTATTTAATTTCCAATTACCTTTTGGTTTATTTTCTCCTGGCCTTACATTGCATGTGATTTTTATTGCATCATGATCGGAAAAGGATGCATTTACTATTTCTGCCTTTCTGCATTTGATTTTAAGGTTTTTATGCCCTAATACATGGTCAATTTTTGTATAGGTTCCATGGACTGCTGAGAAAAAAGTAAACTCTCTACTGTCTCCATTCAACTTTCTCCATAGATCTATCATACCTAACTTTTCTAACAATTGGTTTATCTCCCTAGTTTCTTTCTTGTTTATTTTGTAGTTTGATTTATCTAATTCTGAAAGAGCAAGGTTGAGATCCCCCACTAGTATTGTTTGGCTGTCTATTTCTTCTTGCATCTCTCTTAATTTCTCCCCTAAGAATTTGTGTGCTATTGTACTTGGTGCATATATATTTAGTATAGATATTGCTATATTATCTATGGGACCCTTTAATAAAATATAGTTTCCTTCCTTATCTCTTTTGATTAGATCTATCTTGGCTTTTACTTGATCTGAGATAAGGATTGCTACCCCTGCTTTTTTTTGTTCACCTGAAGCATAATAGGTCCTGCTCCAGCCTTTTACCTTCATCCTATATGTGTCACTATGTTTTAGATGTGTTTCTTGTAGATAACATATTGTGGGATTCTGGTTTTTAATCCAGTCTGCTATCCGCTTCTGCTTTATGGGAGAGTTCATCCCATTCACATTCACAGTTAGAATAACTAATTCTTTATTTCCTGCCATCTTATTTACCCAAGTTATGTTTTTCCCTTTCCTTTCCCCTTTCTCCCTTCCCCCCTCCTCAGTAATTTGCTTTTGATGACCCCCTCCCCCAAACAATACTCCACCCTTTAGATTCCCTTCCCCTGTTTTTACTCCTTTCCCCTGATTCTTGTATTTTCCCTTCCATTAGTTTGTCCCTTACTTTTCCTCCTTTCCCTCCCACTTCCCTCTAGCAACAGACAAGTTTCTATGTGAAATCAAATGTCTGATATACACTTTTAGAGCCCAACCTGATGAGAGAAAGATTTACACAATGCTCATCTCCCTCCCCTCTTTCTCTCAATTATATTAGGTTTTCTTTGCCTCTTCAAGTGATTTTACCTTGTTTTTACCTCCTTTTTTTTTAGATCTTATTTTATCACTTTTTCCCTCTTTTCCCCAGTATGACAACCTTTCCCCCTCTAGTTCTCTTTTTCATATTATCAAAGTAATATCTAGTTAATTATACCCCCAAACTTTAAGTATCCCCCTAGTAAAAATAAAGTTCTCAAGAGTCCTTTCCTTTTTACCTTTTTACGCATCTCTTGAGTTCTGTGTTTGGGTGTCGAATTTTTTGTTCAGATCCGGTCTTTTCATTAGAAATAGGTGAAATTCACCTATATCATTGAATGACCATCTTCTTCCCTGGAGGATAATGCTCATTCTAGCTGGGTAGGTTATTCTTGGCTGTAATCTAAGTTCCTTTGCTTTTCAGAATATCTGGTTCCAGGCCCTTCGATCCTTCAATGTGGAGGCTGACAGATCCTGTGTGATTCTAATTATTGATCCTTGGTATTTCAATTGTTTCTTTCTAGCTGCTAGAAGAATCTTTTCCTTGGTGCTATAGTCCTGAAATTTAGCCACAATATTCCCTGGGATTTTAATTTTGGGGTCTCTTTCAGGAGGTGATCTGTGAATTCTTTCAATGGTGATTTTGCCTTCTGATTCTACAATCTCAGGGCAGTTTTCTTTCAGGATTTCCTGGAAGATAGTGTTTAGATTCTTTTTTTCATCATGGTTTTCAGGAAGTCCAATAATCCTTAGATTGTCTCTCCTAGATCTATTTTCCAAGTCAGTTGTTTTTCCTAGGAGATATTTCATATTTTCTTCTAATTTTTCATTTTTTTGTTTTTGTTTGACTGATTCTTGAAGTCTTAGTGAGTCATTCACTTGCATTTGTTCAATTCTTTTTTTTAAAGTGTTGTTTTCTTCAGTTACCTTTTTAAGCTCCCTTTGTAACTGGCCAATTTGTTCATTGCACTCTTTTTCCACTTCACTAATTTTATTTTCCAATAAATTGGTGTCTTTTTCATATCTCTTTTGCAGGGCATCATATCGTTCTTGCAAGATATTGTATCCTTCTTGCACTGATTTCAGTTTATTTTCCCATTTATCCTCCAGCTCTCTTTTGAGGTTCTTTATGCAATCTTCCAGAAAGGCCTTTTGAAAAGGGGACCAGTGATGGTCTTTGCTGATTTTCTCTGGAGTTTTGTCTAAAGGAACCTCTGGATCTGTGGTGATCACTTCTTTTTCTTTATAAAAGCTGTCTATGGTGAGAGCTCTCTTTTGCTTCTTCATTTTTTTTTTAGACAGCGTGGATATCTCTTTAAGGTAGGGGGGAAAAAAAGTGGTGGCTGAAAAGCTTTGCCCTGGGGCACTTCGGCGAGTTGACTTAAGGTGCTGGGCCAGTGGGGGCTAGGGCTAAGTCCGAATTACTCCTTAAACAAGGCAAGTTTGCCAGAACACCTGCCCCCAATCAGGGCAGAGTGTCCCGAGTGCCTCAGATAAACTCCAGGTGTTTCGAATTTGGAGTTTGGAATTTCTGCCAGGATGAGCTGAGCTGAGTCCCACCCTCACTTCCGGCCCACTCAGGAGTCATCTATTTATCTCTCTGTCCGAGTCCGACTAACCGGATATAAAGTTATCCAGAGAGCAGTGTCCAAATATTTCTGAGTTCGTTGACTTGAAGATCAGTTCAGAGGCTTATTTTATTGTTGATTTGAGAGAAGATCGGAGGAGAGGCAGAAAGTCGCCTTTTCACTCTGCCATCTTGGCTCCGCCCCCTCTCTACATAGTAAAATTTCAAAGAAATAAAACGAGGAAACTATTTCCTGGATATTCCTTATTTCCCAAGGATACTGAAACAATATGCTATATAAGAAGTGCTTTGAATTTCTATGAAAAAAAGAACTACATAGATAGATGTAAGGCTTTATTACTGTTGTAAAAGCAGTAACAATATCACTTTAAATTAATGGAGAGTTTTTAAAGGACTTTTTACAACTTTTACACTGGTACCTTCACAATAATCTTATGAGGAAGATAGTACAGGTATCCTTTCCATTTTATAGATGAGGAAAATAAGGAATAGAAATTAAGATACAGATTTATCCATCATCTGTCAGGCAATAGCAAAATCAATTATCAATCAACGAATATTTATTAATTGCTCACTCTGACCAGTCACCCTCCTAAGCATCAAGGATACAAAGGTCTCCCCATCTCTTGCCTGCCACCAAATTCCTAGTCTCAAGAGACTTCTATTCTACCAGGGGATATTAAAACCCAAAATTTGCCTGACATTAAGACAATCCCTTTTCATTCGAGTATATTATTTCTATTGGGACTTTTGCCTTTTTTAAAAATTTAAGGATATAAACTTCAAAAGAAGAAAAAAAAAATCTATTTTACCTGTAGGAATTTTTTACATAGCAAGTTCATGTCAAACTTCATTAGGATATTTCCATTCTATACTGTTAAAACTCCTCATTTGCATTATCTTCTGAAGGACTTATGCCTTAGACTCACATAACTGATTCCCATGGATCTTCTCCCTCACTGAAATACTAGCCTCATGCTTAATAGCCTGGACTCCTTCATTTGACAGCTGTGTTGTAGAGCACATATATGTGTATGTGCGCACATACACACATATAACACATCTGTGGAAGCCATGGTAAAGATAAAAGGATTTCTAAAGTGCTAGTTTCAGGCTGACCCATGGGGTAATTTTAAAACTAAATAACTCAATGTGAAACGGTCAATCATTAGAAATGACCATATCTATATTTGGATTAGATGGCATTTATCTGAATATGATTAACCCAATGAGCTGGGAAATCCAAAAAGATGTCCTCTTTCATGAGCTCATGATGACAAGGAGATGATCTGGGGTTCTCAAAGAATGGGTTCAAACTTAAGAGTTTTCTTCAAGCTAGAAAGTCTTTGGCTATGGAATGGCATAAAACTATGTGTCTATTGTCCAAAGACCAACTCATCCAATACAGAGAAACTCATCGCTAGAAAGTTGGCTCCCAGTTCTTGTTAAAATGAACAAATAGAACATGAAATGGACAAAAAAATACAAAATGGTTCTCAATCTTCCATGCCTCCCTTCTGTTGCTATAATGATGTTAATAGAATGGCAGAATGGGGAATAAAAGGTACTAAAGGCTCAAACAGTTCTGAGAGCATTTGTAAGCATTAATATTATTCTTGTCACTCAACATGTTATCTTTGTTTAATATTACTCAAGGAAGAGAACCACATTCATATTGATATTCTATCTATAAGTGAAACCGAAAGATAAAGTATAGAGAAAGTCCCTAGTATATGGAAGACAGATTTGGGATTTGACAGCATGGTAAACAGAGGACCTAAGATAAAGAAATTTCTAGAGACAGAAAGAAAGATCATTCTATGAGTTATTTGGTATCCTACCTTTCAATAAGGTAAACACAGGAATCACATTATGATAATGATAATAGGTTGCAAAAGATGAAACAGAAATTTTGTGGAGAATTTAAACAAGATACTTTAAATTGAGCAACCATTACACACTCTTATTCGGTGTCTTCAATGCAAAAGTGAGCACTTGGGAAGATGGCAAAAAATTCTGTCTATAGATATACTTCCTGTGTATAGATGAAGCAGAAACTGTAGTATGGATGCATAGATTAAACATTCCAGGTAATGTCACTGATTAGAGGGGAATGAGATATTGAAATGACCTTTGGAAATGGAACATTCTGTGACCAAGATAAATTGTACCTAGAGAAGGCAGCATGACTGGAGACAACAACACTGGATTTAGAGTCAGAAAGACAGATTCAAATGTTCTTTTGGACACTCACTGGTTAAGTCATTTAACCTCTCTCTACACTTTAGTTCTTCAACTCTAAAATGAGGGTGTTGGACAAAATGGTCTCTACCACTACTTCCAAGTCTAAATCTATGATCCTATTAACACTGATAATGATAGAGCCTGGAACTGTGATTTCATCAGTTTCAGGAAACTCTATGGTGAAGAAATTTCCTCTAGGAATACAAGTTGGCACTTTAGAGACTTACTTAGAGCACCAAGTGGATTGTTTAAGGATTATACAGCAAGTTTGAATCAAGGGCAGTTTTTAAACCAAGGCCTTCCTGGTTTCAAGGATAGCTCCCTGTCCAGTACTTTTAAAGAAAGATGAACAGCAAAATGAGTGAATGAAATATGGGATCATGGTGGGATAGGATGGCAGCACAAGAATTCACTCCACTGAGTACTCAGTGTGGGAGGGAGAACTTACTCTAGAGGTCCCTTGATAACTACAGGGCAACCATACCTGTGCTACTGGGAGAGAAAATATGTGAGCGTTGGGGGGTGGGTGGGAAGGGATATTATTCTGAGAGCACACGGGAAATTTTGTGGAATATAGAAGGGAAGGACCTGAGTAAGTAACAAAAATGACAGTGTATCAGCATAATTTTAGGAGTTAAGGGAATATATAATATAAGGGAATTCTATAAATTGTTTCTGCTCTGAGCAGGCTAGAAAGAGCACAGGCATCTCTGGGTTCAGAGTAGAAGTAAACAATAAAACTGGACTTAGAAAAAAGTGAGTCTAGGAGTGTGTGTCTATATCAAAGAATAGTTGTTTAAAAAATTGGTTTTAGTCTACAATATGAAAGCGGTTCAAAGGCAACTGAGAAGCCATATGCTATATAACATGAAAAACTTCTTTAAGAAAGTAATGGCCAGTCCTGAATGACATCATTTAAAAAGATAAATTTGCTATATTTTAACAGACAGGAAAAACATTAAAGTTATTTTGGAATTCATTTTTTGTATGCTGTCAAATGATTGGTTAGAGTAAAGGTCAAACTAAATGCCATCTTGTGATAATAGCTTTAACCTATACTTTGTTTAAAATGTTTTACTGCTCTTTCTTTTACATCTCCTAGATTTTCTAATGCATCTCCTTCTTCCCTTCATAAAAAGCCATCTCTTTTAACAAAATTTTTTTAAAAGAGTTGAAAAAGTCTGTTTGCAGAGTTCCCAATCCACAGTCTTCTATCAGTGCAAAGAAATGAGGGGGACAGCTCATTTTGGGGGTGAAACTTGGTCGTTACAATATCTCAGTCTTCTATTAGGAATGTTTTGTTGTTACATTGATATAGCCGTTAAGGATATTGTTTTCCTGGTTTTGTTCCTTTTACTTTAAGGATTTCCATATTTACCTGTCTTCATTACATTAAATGTTTCTTATAGCACAATAATATTCCATTAGATTTATGTACTTAATTTGTTTATTCATCCCCTTATTAATGAACATCTTTGTTTCCAAGTTCATCACCACCATAAAAAGAGTTGCTATAAATATTTTGGCTTAAATGGGACCTTTGTTTTTGTCACTGATCCCCTTGAGGTATATGCCTGTTGGAGGTATCTCAGGGTCAACAGCTATAAACATTTTTTCCCCATGTAATTCCAAATCAGTTTCCAGACTGTTGGACCAATTTATAGCAGTGCATTATTGTGCCCATATTACTCCAACCCTTCCAATACTAACTATTCCCATTTGTAATCAATGGGTATCAGATAAAGCCTCTCATTTTGATTTACTTTTTCTTACTAGTGTTTGGAGCATTTTTCATATGGCTGTTAATAATTTGCATTGCTTCATTTAAGAACTGTTCATTTGCTTGATCATTTATCTCTTGGAGAATGGCACTGAGTCATATATATTTATTTGAGATATATATCTTAGAAATGAGATTCATTTTTTAGGTTGTAAGTGTATATTCATTTTTAACACTGTCATGTTGAGAGAGAAAAATCAGAAGATGGATGGAAGAGTGGATGAAAAAGCATTTATGAAGAACTAAGGATACGAATATAAAAAAGTAAGACAGTTACTGTCTTCTAGGAGCTTACATTCCTAATAAGGGAAAAGAACATACATAAGGAAAAGGTAGCTGGACTGGGAAGTCAAAGAGTCACATCATCTAAAATGAAGAAGATAACAAAAAGCTACAAAATGGAAAATAAAAAAGAGATATCCATATCTCTATTTACACATGTATGATTGCATACTGATAGCTCTTATACACAGAAAAAGACCATGAAGAGGGAGTAGGCCACAAATTGTGCACAGAACTGGAGGAGAAAATCAGATTGGATAGTATTTCCATATAATTCAATAAGCATTTATCATATATTTACTTAGTACCAGGCATATTTGGGAAATTACAGTGTTTTCAGTAATCCCAGACTGTTTGCTGCTGTCAAAGTCTATAGCTTGAATACCAGTATTCATTCAAGGCATCATACAGTTGTGAGTCACCACTTACTACAGTTTTAGAAGAAGGAAAATGGTAACTCCAAAGACAGTGGGAAGATGCATGTTTAATGGAAAGAGATCTGGCACGTTACCAACAGTGATTTGCTCATGGATTATTACTGAACACAATATACGACTGAGAAAGGAGATAGATAGGGCCATTTTATTAGGGAGGATAAGTAAGAATAAAGGATAACCTGAGTGAAATAATGGAACTGCAGAGGTTTTAAAGGAACTAGAGGAAGGGTCTCCATGTGGTAGGCAGGTCTTTTATAAAGCATGTAGAGAAAGATTGGCAAGTTATTGCAAAAAAGAAGGCAGAGAAGGGATGTGATCTGTGTTGCTGGAGAAGTAACTGAAACAATGGAATCACAAATTCCTAAAATTATCGGTGTAAACTACAGGATTTTCTTATTTCTTTTGAAAATAAAAAGAAGGGGAATAAAAGAAAATGAGGATATAAAGCAAATATGCACATGGCTTTTCCCAAGACCATGGAGGATTAGCTATAGCTATATCTGCATTCTTATTCAATTCTGCAGATCTCTTTATTTTCATTCCCTCTATCTTTTTCAGGGGGTTTATTAATCAGAAGGTGAAGTGAGGTATATTAATCAGAAAGTGAGAAGAGTGAGGGGAGAAGAGCTATTTTCTGTAGGGCAAAACCTCATAGCCCAAATTACTGTCTCTACAGTATCCCCACAAGTATAACTTCCTTTTCTATATTGATTTTAAGATTAAAGCACTGCAGTTTCACCTTTATCCATAATCCTGTTCCTCTATATTTGCCTGTGAGTGACAGAAATTGATTCTGCTCTGCTCCATGTCCTCAAGCTGCTAAAAAGAATCTTAAAAATCTCACCCAGATCCAAAATACAGATTATGCTGTCTCATGGACATTTCCAGCATCTCCTCATCTCGGGGCTCAGCCAAGGAAGGAGTTAGCCTTTGTGTTTTTAGCAGTTCTCCATTAAGACACAGAGTTGTTTAAAATATTGTGTATTTGGGAGGGAAAGAGGCTGGGAAAGGGTTCTATGAGCTAAGGATTGTTGGCAAGATCAGAATCCAAAGAGCTCTGAGTGGAAAGTCTCAGCCCTCCCTGACCAACTCAATGATAACGTCCCCCAAAGTGGTTGTCTAAGCTCTGCTTGAAGACTCCAGATTGGGAGGCAGTTTGTTCCAAATGACAGGAGTCATTAAGAAAATTATCCTCATAAGGAACTAGAATCTGTCTCTGAATCTTCTACCTATTACTCCTAGGACTACCTTCTGGGATCAAGCAGAACAGGACATCATGAAGCTCAGATTCACACTTTTTACCCCCAATTTGGTTGATCCTTCCTCTATCTGAGTTTGTGTTCCCCTGGAGTTGTCTTCTAGAACCCAGAGTCATCTGTATACCATAAGGAAGCTTTAGAAACAGAAAGGCTTTAGTGCAGATTAACTTGCTCAGAAGGACTTTGAACACTGTCACTTATTCATATTTTAATGCCAATTTATGTTCACAGAGCAGGGCTTATTAATTGGGAAAGATCAAATGGACCATATGACTCTCTGAGAGAGAATTAGGTATCTTCAGATAAAGCACAAATGAATCATTCAGAAGATGGTATACTGTTTTAGGAGTCATTCTCCAGTAAAAGAAAAAAAATCTCTTCAGTAACTAGAATGTGAGTTAAAAAAGGAAAAAAAAAAACTTTTAAGTGATACCCTCAATAATAGCTTCTGATTTAACAATGTATTTCTTCTGAACAACTTAAAGCACTGTTAAATGTATTCTCTAATATGCTTACAATGTTCCCAAGTAGAACTGGCAGGAATTATTTATTCACTTTTGACAGATGGAAACAATTGACTGTAACAAAATGTAAAGTGCCTTGCTCAAGGTTACACAGGGACAGTGTCATGATTAGATAGATCAGGTTTGGGACTGTGTATGAACTCATTTCATTTGGGGAATGGTAAGAAAACTGGCTTGGTGGGAGTGAATGATGGAATACTGGAGAGCAGTGGAAGAGAAATGTGAATAAGAAGAGCCAATTCTGGATTGATAATTATTTTATTATCAGGCACCCACTAACACCCCCCACCCTCCACATCTCCTGACTCTCTACTGCATTATGCACTGTTATCGAGTTTTGCCCCATCACTGTACAGTTGAAGAAAGAGGTTTAGAGGAGGGGAACTCCTGGGACGTATCTCAGGTCACAAAACAAGGGAGTGGGAAAGATAACACTACAAGTCAGGCTCTTCTGGGAAGTAGCCTTGCTAGGGCTTACTGACTCTCATCTCCAGAGTTTTCAATAAAAAGCTGGCTATCAAGAAAAACAAAGAAATAAAAGTCAAATAAACTGATTCACAGATTTTGGAAAAGGGAGTTTGTATTCCATGATGTGCAATCAGGGAATTCTTTGAAATAATGATACAAGAGAAAGTATGATCCAAAAATATGTTTCCTTTTCATTTATTCCATTATCTCTAGGGCTCCTCTTAGAAGGATCCTACCATTTAGGGATTCAGAATTGAATGAATGCTTATTACAGCTAATAGATGAATACAAAAATATATTTTGAACATAGGTCAGTGGAATTTATCATACCTAAAATATGTCATCGTTGTTGTTCAGTCATTTCAATTATGTCTGTGACCCCATTTGGGGTTTTCTTGGCAAAGATAGTAGGATGGTTTGCCATTCCCTCCCTCAGCTCATTTTTAAAGATGAGGAAACAGAGGCAAACAGGATTAAGTGACTTGCCTAAGGTCACATAGCTGGTAAATGTCTGAGACTAGATCTGAACTCATGAAAATGAATCTTCTTTCCTCGAGACCTGGTACTTTATCCACAGAAGCACTTGAGCTGTCCAACATAAAATTACTATATTACTAAAAAACTACAGTCATCTTTGATTTGTAACCAATTATAAATGAGGACAGAAACTGAAAAGAAACAAGTTTTACTTCATCAATCTGTGTAGGTACACAATATTTAAAATATTCATAGGAAGCTGTTACCTGCTAAAAAAGCAAAGGAAGTTATTTCAGCCAGAGGTAGGTGTCTAAGTGTAAATCTCCAGGGATAGTTTTCCCCTGAAGAGTTCCTTCCTTATTACTTTTCCTTTCTTCCAGGGAGCGAGGAAGTTGATTCCCTTCTTCTCTTATAACTACTAGCTATTTGTCCTGACTACAATTTCTGTTACCTTGGCCCAGATTTGAAGCTTCTCCTTTACCCTCTTAACCTTGAATTTGAAGCAAGAACATAGTCTCTTTGAGGCTAGGCAGTTTTACTGTTAGTGACAATGTGAGGCAGCATGATGTCCTGGAGAGCAGGTTATCAAGAAGTCAAGTTATCAAGTATCTATTAAATTCCTTCCATGTGCCAGACATGTGCTAAGTGTTACAGATACAAAGAATAGCCAAAAAAAAAAAAAAAAAAAAAAAAAAGGCAGGACAGGCCTAGGCAAGAAGGGACTTAAAAGCCAGAGGGTTTTATGTTTGATCTTAGAAGTAATAGGGAGCCAGAGGAGTTTATTGACTAGAAGAGTAATGCTTTAAAAAGGGTATGTTCATAACTGAGTGGAAGATGGAGGAGAGTTGAAGCAAATCAATCAGCACCTCTTACACTTGCTCAGCTGTGAGGTATAAGGTATAAGGTAGCAGGGTGCTAACAGTATCAGAGAAGAGAAGGGGATACATGTAAGAGATGTGAAAACTGATTCAACTGGATTTGGCAGCAGGCTGGATTACAAGAGGTGAGGAAGAGAGAAAAGTTGAGGATGAAAGCTAGGTTATAAACCTGGATGATTTATGAAGATGGCAGTGACCTTGATAGTAATGGGGAAGGGAGGAATGAGAAGTGGGTTTTGAGGAATAATCCAGTTTTAGACATATTGAGTTAAAGATAAACAGCTTCAATCCTGTCTTGAAGATGTCCTGGCTCTGTGACAATGATCAAGTCACTTAATCTCTCAGTGTTCCCAGGACACTTTCTAAAACTGGAAGTTATAGACAAATTGCTGATTTGTATTAGTAAGGTTTTCTCATATTGAGTTCCTTATAATGATGTAGTCATAGACCCCAAAACACAGAAAATCAAGCCAATAGGGATATATATATAAGGAGCAAAATGTATAATGTATAAGGAGCAAATGCTTTATAAAGGAGGAATGTATGATGAGCAAGATTTGAAAACAGCATCAAAAACAAATATTTAAGAAATCCTAACAGTCCTCAAGAAGAGATGTCTCTACAATTTAGTGTCTTATAAAGCCAGATCTTTCTCACCTTCCAGGGACATTTGCATCCTTTCTCTAGATTGTATTATTTACAACCACATCATCCTGCATGCAGTACAGTGCTTGGCTATTACACAGGAGGTGCTTAATAAATGTTTGCTGAAGAATCAGAAATTCTTAACTATAAGAAAACATGGTGGTAATTTGGGCCAACTCTCTTACTATACAGTGAAGAGACTAAGGTCTGAAAAGTTACTTACCCAAGATAACAAAAGTCATAAGGAAAGTACTGATATATAACTTCTTTCTCTAACACTTTATTGAAATTTATCTTTCGATAGTTATCAATAACCTCTTAATTATGAAACCCACTGACCTCTGCTCAGTCTTTATCCTCCTTGACCTCTAGAGCGTATGACCCTATGGATCATTCCTTCCTTTTGGATGCTCTTTCTTCTCTTATTTCCATTATACTGGTCTCCATTCCCTTTCACCTTCATAGGCTGTTCTTTCTCCATCTTGGGACTACTTCACCCTCCTACTTCTGCCATATATGTATAGGGGTTGCCTGAGTTTCTGTCCTGGGCATTTTCTCTTCTCTCTGTATTTCCTTTCCTTGACTTCATCTATTCCTTAAAAATTATTTATCTTAGCATGCTTTTATAATCTGTTCTCCCCATATCCTCTTTCAATGAACAAAACCAGAAGCAAAAAATCCAAAAACAAAACATATAAAACTGCTCAACATAAACATAATTCAGTGAAACTCTGTCTCTGTCTCTCATCTACTGCCCTCCTTGCAAAAAGTAAAGGGGTATGTTTCACCTTTTGATTGTACCTACTACTATAGACTCATTTATTACCCAGGTAAAACAGATTGCCTAATAATAAGTAGGAAATAGATAATAAGGCAATAGAAGCAATAGGCGTATAGACTGGGTAGTTCACAAATTTGATGATGCACAAAAAGAGAGAAATAGGCAGAGGCATAACTAGGGCAGATTGACCAGTGCTTTGCTCTGGGGCTTACGGTTTTTTAGCAACTAAAAACAACTGGCAAGAATAATTAGCTAAAATAAAAAACTATTTGATACTAGGCTAAAGTGACCTCCTTCCTCTACAATCATATGATGTGCTCCTCAATAATAGCCTCATGTTTGTGTCCTAGAATCTGTCTCCACTGTCACTCAACCAAGAAGGATCTTTGCATGGTTATTCAGTAAACAAAACTTCCTTGCTATGGTCTTAGAAATGAGCATCTGAGGGGCAGCTAGGTGGCGCAGTGGTTAGAGCACCAGCCCTGAAGTCAGGAGGACCTGAGTTCAAATCTGGTCTCAGACACGTAACAGCTGTGTGACTCTGAGCAAGTCACTTAACCCCAATTGCCTCAGCAAAAAAAAAAGAAAAAAAAAAGAAAAAAAAGAAATGAGCATCTGCAGAAGGCAATAGAGGTGACGTGAAGGCTGGTTTACTCTCACTGAATATGATATTTCTCTAGGAATAACAAGTATTTCTACAGTATGAGGTAAATTAGTTCAAGTATTAGGAAAATACTTGTGGCTAATAGCATTACAATTTCAAAAGCCCCAAATGCCTTTCACTGATCATTGAGTAAGAAGCACATGCCAGGGTACGCTGCCACAAGCTCTTCCCCTCTCACCCTCTTGCCACTTTCTTCCTCTACAATCACCAGAGTTGGGAGACCAAGAGAAGAGATTTTCTAATATTTGATAGGAACAAAAGAAAGTCACATACCAGTTCAACCTAGAGGTCCATCCACCCAAAATTCTGTTTCTAAGCAGTTTTATTTATTCTTTTTGGTATGATTTCTCAACCTTTTTAACAATAGTCATTTAACATTCTTCTCAAGTATCTGTAGTTCTTCACAAATAATATCTCAATTAATCTCCCAACAAGTTGTAAGAAAAGTAGAGAATCATTACCATCTCCATTATATAACAGAAAGCTTAACAGCTTAAATAAGATGTTTTAGGGGACAAATATAAATCTTAAGAAAGAGATTTTCAAGAAGCTCTGGAGAACTGAGAAAAAAAATAAGGCTAGATTGAAATGATTTCACTTTTTTTCAATCTCTTAAAATTCTCATTCGAGTGATATGTATTTTGGGTCATGTGAAATTTCTGCGAATTCCCCCCTTGAGGTAGTGATTCTTAAGGAATTATATATTTTGCTGTAGCTATTAAAGACACTCTCCCCCCCCCCCCCCGGGGGGGGGGGGGCCATTATCCTTCAGTGCCCAAAGAACTACAACATTCAAAACAAAATCTTGAAAACCTTCTTCTCTTTCCTGGCAATGTCAGGTCTGTTCAGCAGGGGGCTCCAGTCAACCATACTGGGGCATTATTCATTAGGGAAGAGCTGCAAATATATCAATCACCATGTCAGAGAAGGAAGTCCAGCTTGAACCAGTGGGAACTGCATTCCCCATACAGATCTGTTCCGCTCTGTGCCGGCTCACCTGTCTTTGGTGGCACATGCCATATAATAATCAATTATGCTGACAAGTTTCCATACAAATCCTTTCAGCATCAGTTACTCATGTACCTCTGAGGGGAGGTGTGGAGCACTCCAAGGAGGCGCATGAGCAGGGAGCCTCACTTCCAGGAAAATGCAACATATGGAATTGTTGGTGAGGAATACACATGTGTATGTGTATGTGTGCACATTCATAGACCTTCATCTTAGGGATGCTTTGGGAAAGGGAAAGAGCTGAGCTATCCCTCTGAGTGGGGAGCCAAAAACACTTGATTAATGCCAAATCCAAAGAAAAATGTTTTCAGGTTCAAGAAAACTAATTGGGATCTGCCTCAGGATTCTGGTCATTCTGACTTATTCCAGGTTTAAACGCAGCTGCTCTTCAAGGCACTCACAATCCTGGCAGCATTTCACAGACACAAAGGGCCAGGGGCCAAAGCAAAAATGCAGGAGAACCAAGAGACTAGTGTTCTAAATGTTACTTTGTCTCTAATTTACTTTCCATCAGTGGTCAACGCCCTTCCACTTTCCTCAGCTCTAATTAAGTTGTTCATAAATAAAATGGGGACAATAATAGCATCTACTAACTAAGGTGTTTGTGAGGATCAAGTGAGATGGTAAATATCTGTAAGGCCCTAGCACAGTTCCTAGCCTATAGTAAGTATTATTATTATTATTATTATTTTTTTGCTGAGGCAATTGGGTTAAGTGACTTGCCCAAGGTCACACAGCTAGGGAATGTTAAGTGTCTGAGGCCAGATTTGAACTCAGGTCTTCCTGACTTCAGGGCTGGTGCTCTATCCACTGCGCCACCTAGCTGCCCCTATAGTAAGTATTATTAAGCAAAAATGCTCTTTCCCTTCCTTCGCTTATGCAAATACATAGATGCAAGATGTTGTTGTGATTGTTGTTCAGTTTAGTCATGTTTGACTATTTGTAATTCCATTTGGGGTTTTCTTGGCTCTTCATTTCCTTCTCCCACTCATTTTACAGATGCAGAAACAGAGGTTTGCCTTGGTTAAGTGACTTGCCCAGGGTCACACAGTTATTATATGTCTGATGTCAGATTTGAACTGACAAAGAAAAGTAAAATGGATTTATAGTGAAAAACCTTGAATAACATGTTTGTTTTTTGGTTGGTTGGTTGGTTTCAGAAGTGATAAGAAGTCCATGATGGTTTTTGAACAAGACCAACAAAGGTATGAAAGCTTGGTACTAGAAGCAAGTACAGCTTCAATTTGTGTTGTGGAAGCATTAAAGGGCTTTCACTTCCCAGGCTCATTACATATTATTCTTTGTGTACTCCACATTTCAGCCAAACTGTACTAAATAGTTAGTTGGTTCCTCAAAGTTGGTATTATTTATCTTTCATCTATGCTAGGTGGTACAGTGGGTGGAGTGCCAGACCTGAAGACAGGAAAAATCATTTTTCTGAGTTCATATCTGACCTCAGATACTTGACCTGTGTGATCCTTTACCCTGTTTGCCTCCATTTTTTCAACTGTAAAATGAGCTCATCTGTAAACAGAAGGTAAATACTCTGAGGAAAAGGACTTGCTCTGTTTTGTCCTTTTTGTTTTTTATCCCCAGTGTATATCCCCAGTGTAGGGAGCCTTGCCCAGAGGAAGGGCCTAACTGATGTTTGTTGCATTAAGCTGAACCCTAAAACATAAATATGAAGCATATATATGTGGTCTAGGAGATACAGAGCTGAACTTAGAATCACAGAGCCTTGAATTAAAAATTCTACCTCAAATATTTACTAGGTACCTGACCTGGGCAAATCTCTTAATCTCTCAGCCTCAGTTTTCTTAGCTGTAAAATGGAGATGAGAATAGCCCCTACTTCCTGGAGTTATGAGAATTAAGTGAGATAATCTCTGGAGAGTGTTTTGTGAATTTTAAAACACTACCAATGTTGGCTATAACCATCTCTGTCACTTCCACTCCCTTACAGTTCTGGCGGCTCAGACAGGAGCTTGTTCTTTAATTTTGAGCAAGCCCCTTCTCTTTTCTGGCCTTAGTTTTCTCATCTGTCAAGTGACAAAAATGGAAGTAAATAAACTCTCAAGTCCTTTTTAGTTCTAAACTATTATTATTATTTTTTCAAAGCCTGAAACAAAATTTTTTCCCATGGATTATATGAGTCTTTGGGGAGGAAAGAGCTAACTCACTAGGAAGGAAATAGTTAATGCTTAAAAAGTACTCAAGTTTCTCTAAGGCAAGGGATATAAATATACAAGGATTTATTAGATATGTTTGCACAAAATTTTTCTTCGACAGTATGGCTTTCCAATTATGGCACTTTTCAAGGTCAAAGATTGGCAGAGCTAAAGAGTTCAACATTCTTAGCTACATTCCTCTCACCCATCCTGGGGCAGAAAAAGAGAGTGTTAAAAGATTTTTTTATCCTTGCTTTTTGTCTTTAAAAGGAAAGTGTACACTCTGTATATCCCCTCACTATCACCATTTATTTTTTTATTCCAAAGGGCTGGAGCCCCAGGAAACTGCTACTTAACATTGTCAATTCTACTACCAAGAGTGCAGAAAGGGCTAATACATAATGTGTGAAAAAAAAAATATATGGAAGCATCCAAAGATAAATTGCTCATGATTTTAACTTTGACCAATTACATTTTTAAACATGGGAAATTAAAATAGAGCTCAAAAGACTCAAAAGATAATAAAACTATTCCAAAGTTCCTTTTACTAAAAGATTTGGGAGGGAAATACTTTATATGTACATGGAAAGAAAACTAATGATTCATAAAATTGCCATACTTTCCAACCAACTGAAAACAATAGAACTCTCCAGAAAATGAAGACAAGCATTCAAATCCTTTTAATGGAGTTTATCTTTTTTCTTTTTACTCTTTCTACTTATTGCAATACTAAGATTTATTTTTTAAGGAATAAAAAATAGAACGTCTGGAATGACCATTTTGCTTTGTTCCCCTATTGTTAAAAGAAAAAAAGAGGGTAAAATTAAGAGTTCAGATCACTGGAGATTTCCAGATGGCCAGACAAGCACTTGAGTGTCTAAGCTGCCATTTTGTATAGATATGGATATACATATTTGTCTGGGGTCTCTATAGCTCTTCTATTCAATACAAACTTCATTCAGCCAAATTGCTTTAAATGTGTGACAATGAAATTACTGCATAAAATCCAGATCAAAGCTGATTCAATTACTCTAATCAAATGGAATTTTTTGTGTGTAGATTCTCAAAACTATTTCTTTATTTCCCTGGTGCTTATACTCTATTTAGAAAATATAATATTCACCATATATATTTTAAGCACTGGCAAATAATGGCTGTTTATTTTGATTTCTTCCCTGTCATAATTAAACTTTTTCTATCCCCTTCTCTCCTGGAGTTTCTTTCTTTCTTACTCTTTGCCTTTATAGCCAATGCTGTTTATAAATATAACCACTTTGCTTATTTCTTAAAGTTCATTAGACTTGGAAGTCATGAAGATTTAGGTGCAAATTCTGCTTTAAAACCTTACAAGTGAGACAGCTGGATGGCACAGTGATTAGAGTAGTGGATAGAGTTCAAATCTGGTCTCAGACACTTAACACTTCCTAGCTGGGTGAACCTGGGAAAATCACTTAACTCCAATTGCCTTGAAAAAACAAAAACAAAAACTTACTAACTATATGACAGTGGGTCAGTCACTTAATTTCTCTGTACCTCAGTTTCCCTATAAATAAAACAGGGGAGGACTTGCACTGGATGTATTCTAACATTTTCTGGCTCTAAATTTCTGATCTTATTAACTTTTTGCCCGTTTTTCTTCCTTTCTTTTTATCTTTCTCTAACTCATACCAATTTTGGTTCTGTACTATATAGACTACAAAGCAATCTAGTCTGGGAACGGGCTCATGATGTTACCCAGTCAACTTATCAGCATGTCTCATTTCATCAATGTACTTAAGAGAGGTTGTCTGGAAAAAAGAAAAGCTAGTATAGAAGTGAGCAGGTCAGCACTAAGGAGAATTAGATTTAAGAATACTTTGAGGGTAGTGGAACTAAGGGGAAAGGAGAAGGGAACTTAATATTCCTAAAAAAAAAAAAGACCATGTACAGAATGATGTAGTTGGTGACTGAAGTGGGTACGGGAACAGGAGAGATAAATGACTATAGTTATTCTATTGCCTTTGACTATGACTTGCTAATGATTTGGTAACTTTCTGCAGAAATAGTCTTCATAGTAACTATACTGTATGTCATGTATAGAAAGATGGATAATTAGCAAAAATTTAATTATGAAAATGAGAATCCCTTCTAATGAATGCCATCAAAATGTAATTAAAAAGGAAAAGCTAAAGGAGAAACAAATTCAGGAATAAAAAAGATTTCTGCTATATGGGCTTATGTAGCTCAACCATCCTCTGTCCTCCCTCTTTTCTAGACTATTCACCTAATCTCTCTGCTTTTATTATGGCACAAAGCAGAACTGAAGTAACTCAACAAACATGAGATGCACAAACTTAGTGACATCTCCACTCCAAATGTTCACATGAACTATTTGTGCCAGACCCGTAGTACAGCCTTCTGAATTGATATTGGTCTGATCAGCCATGGTGGGACACAGTGTACCTTGATCCTGCCAACAGTAATATTATTTTGGTCCTCTTTAGCATGAAGGACAACAACCAAACCTCTTTGTGACAAGAACGGGAGCACACCATCCTTCCAATCACCCAGCTTCAAGACCTTGAAATCATCTTTGACTCTTCCCTCTCATGTGTTTCTATCTAATTTCCAGATGCCAGGATTTGTTGGTTTTACCTCCACAATGCTCAAATGCCTCCCCTTCACACAGCCACCATCTTGGTTCAGGTCCTCCTCAGTTCTTCCCGGTGTTATTGTAATGCCTTCCTTAGAGGTCTCCCTGCAAAATGTCTCCCTTCATCTATCTGTCTTCCACCCAGCTTTCAAATGAACATTCCTAATGCAAAGGACAGAGTGTTATTCCCCTTCTCAAAAAAAGTTAATGTTCTCTGCTATGACCACAATAAAACATAAACTCTTCTGTTTGGCATTTAAAGCCTATTTTCAAATTATCTTTCTGGATTGGCTTCATATTACTCCACCTCAAACACTTATGCTCTGGCCAATGTGATTTACTTGCATTTCCCTTTAAGTCACATCCTGTTTTCTATCTCTGCTTTTGTGTAACCTGTCTCTTCTGTAGGAAGCTTTTCTTCTTCATCTCTGCCTCTTGGAATCCTCAGTCCCCATAGAGACTCAGCTGAAGCACCACCAGTCAGTAAGAGCTTTCTGGGTCCCCCAACTTCCTTTGTGGTTTCTCTCCTCCTGCCCAAGTACAAAGCATTGACTTTGCATATTTGATATGGCTACATACAGATGAACATGTTATTTCTCGACAGTAGAATATAAGTGCTTCAAAAGCAGGGGGCTATTTGATTTTTTTCACTGAATTTGCAGCATAAGGCTTGATAAATACTAGGGGTATACTAAGTTCTGGCTTAAAAAGAATTTGATAAACAGAGGAAGACAAAATGGAGAAACTATGAAAGAACCTGAAATAAATAATAATAATAAAGTTGAAAATTAAATTTTAACTTAAAATTATAAATAAATTAAATTAAAAATAAAAATTAAACCTATGTTATCTAAGATTAGAGCACATGATCTAAATATTTAGCACGGGCAAATGATAAACAATTCTAATGATGAATAAGTGAAATCCTGAAGAGCACTTTAAAGAAGGGGAGGAAAAATCACAGAACCACAGACTTAGAGCTGGAGGAAATGTTTGTTTTTGATTTATTCCATAGGTTCAGTTCTTATTTTCTCCTTATATTCTCCATACAGGTCTTAAAACATTAAGTCTAGCTCTTTCTGGTACCTCCTTTTATGACAGAATCACATGCAGATAACTGGAATATACTTAAGTACAAATTGTAAGGTCAAAAATGCTATAAAAAGCTATTTCTCCATTACCTGTGAGAGGCATAAGACTATTAAGACTATTACTGTGCTGGGGAGTATCCCCTGCTGATGATAAGGCAGATGTGAAGGAGTGAGGGCCACACCTGGAGTGGATCTCTTCATTGTGTGCCTGACTACTGACAAGATTAAATAGAAATAAAGCTTTAATAATATAGTCATTTCCATTGCTCTCTCTCTTTTCTCTCCCTCTTCCCTCCCTCACTTCCAGGGTAGTTCAGGCTTGCTTATATGTGGATGCCCTTTGAAAGGGTCTGATTTGATGACCCAAATCCCTAAAGCCAGAAAAATTCCCTATCATTTTTATAAGCAGTACAACTCTGACTGGAGGCTTTTTTTTTAGCCTCACTTCCCATGAAAGAACTTTTAATTCTCTTGAAAGTCAAGCTTTTGATTATAATGTAACAAGATGCCTTGGCAGATAAAGTTCAAGACTTTTACTTTCTGAATCCCTGATTGTAAAGTCAATCAAACTGAGAAACTCTCCCTCCTCTTAGGAAATTAAGTGCTAGCAACCAGTTGGACTTGTGCTATTTGATCATCAACTCCTTTTCTCTGGAGCCAACATTTGAATTCCCCAGAAGCCACAATCTTACATCACTTGTCATAAGGACTGGGAGGGGTGGATACAGCATAACCCTGATACTGTGGGGGTAGTCGGGAGCCCTGGATTCTAATCCCATCTCTGCCACTAACCAACTATGCATTGTTAGGAAAATCATTAAGCTTCTTGGAGTTCTCAGTTTTCTCACTGCAAAAAGAAGGTTTTGTGTAGCACAATCCCTGAGGTCTCTCACTGCTCTAAAATGCTATTATTTTTAGTATTAATTTGTGCCATTCACTTCACATTGGGGAATAGCTGCCTGCCTGATAGGTGGAAGGTTTCACTAAGAGGTGATGAAAGAGCTCATTGCGAATGAAAGGCTTCACTCAGGAGTTGCACAACAGTGACCTTTTTGTCAGGGAAATATACAGGAGAAACCTTTCTAGTAGAAACCCAGGGAAATTCTAATTTTTTTTAGGAGATTAGATTTCTCCCTACCCTGAGCAACTCTCCAACATGCAAGACAGCCACCATTGCACTAGTTATTAACAATCTTTGGAAACATTTAAAAGATTCTGAATCATAGGCTTTCAGAAATATAAGGCACTTGAGATAGCCTTTGTACTACTGAAGGTATCAGCACAAAATTCCTAATCATAAGGTGGTAGAGAGATGGGAAGGGATAAAACAGATAATTGTGTTCAATCCAATCACTTGCAAAGGAAGAGGCTGAAGCTCAGAGAGTAATATGCTCAGGATTATACAACTAATTGGGGCCAGAAATAGAATCCCAGATCTCTTAGTCCAATGTTCTTCCTACTGCGCCATACTGTCTCACAACAGTGTCTATCTTTGATGGGGTAAAGCAGAATGCCACACAATTAGGTGGTGCTTCACAGTTTATGAACTCTCTCCCATAGATCATATTCTATGGAATAGGATGAATTCTGTAATGGAGAAAAATTGCTGACATATCTGGAAGGGGCATATTGAGTTTGCAGAAACATTCAGAATATACTAGGTGGTGCTTTCTCTTAATTGTTGACATATAATCAGCTTATTCTAATAAAATCAAACTACTTTACATTAGACTGCTCCCAGGAGCCAGCTATCAGCCAATCCTATCTGTCTACCACTTTCTCAGTCCTGTTAAATAATCCTGTTTGATGCATCTGATTTTTATCAGTTGCTCCTCCGATCTCGTATTTTCTTTTTTAAAAAAATTACTATCTAAATAAATAATGTGGGCAACCTTCAGATTTTAAAAAAATACTATCTTCCTTTTCTGATTTCTGAGTCTTAATGGAATTTTTTTTTCTGAAATAAAGGTTACCTCAAAAGTATCCAGGTCAACTCTGCATTAGTAGAATAAATCACTTTGTGGTTGGGGTTTTTTTTTTTTGGTGATGGTGTTGTTCCTCCCCTCCCCCCCAGTATTTCTCTACAGGGAAAGACAAGTCCAGGTCTTAGAGTCAGGAAGCCTAGCTTTTAGTCCTGATTCTGCCATTTTGTATGTCCTTATTTAAGTCATTTTAAAGTTTCTAGACCGCTATGTCTTCAGCTACAAGATAAAAAGGTAGGACTACCTTGGCCCTAAATTACTTTCTAATTTTAAAATGCTCAGTATTTCATCTTTAAGCCTCCTAAATCCTGAATGCTCTCCTTATTCATGTCCATCTCTGGGAGTCTCTAGTTTCCTTCAAGGCTTCTTCTCTGTCTACCAATTATACTTTGAATACACTCAACCTCAGTAGACTATAAACTCCACAAGAGTCAGAACTGCTTTATTTTTATGCTTGTTCCATAAGAATAATATCTTGCACACTAAGTATATGCTTTATAAGTGACTGCAGAATAGTACTGGATTTTAAAATCTTATAAAATGAAATGTTACTTCACTTGTTAGAAAACAATATATATATATACACATTAATTTTTCTAGTATTCAAACTTTGTTTTTTTTTAAATTAATACTTTTTATTTGCAAAACATATGTATGGGTAATTCCTAAACATTAACCCTTACAAAGCTTTCTGTTACAAATTTTTCCCCCCTACTCCCCACCCCTCCCCTAGATGGCAGGATATCCACTACATGATAATTATGTTAGAATAGTATTCAAACTTTGACTAATAATCACTAGTTATATTAACTGATGCTGAAAAAGCCAGAGTTTCAACATAAGCTTTGCCTAAACTTTACCAGAGGTTAATAGCTTTGCTTCTAAAAGTAAAGTCCTTTCAACTTAGATTCAACTACAACCTCCCATCTGTCACCTGGAAACTAAAAACCTATTCTTGGTTGACCTATGATGCTGCTCTGTATAGTCTGCTAGTTGTACATCTAACTGTAATTGCTCAGTGTCTGTTAGTCTAAGAGGTATGACAAGGGAAGATACCTTCCTTTATATATATGTATTTTTTTTGCATTTTGTAAAAAGTATGAGTTATGTGAGGTTATATGAAGAATCAGAGAATCTAACTTGCTGAAGGGCTGGTGTTGAAGTGTTGAATCTTTTTTTTTTTTTAATTTGCAAAACATATGTATGGGTAATTCTTCAACATTAATCCTTACAAAGCTTTCTGTTACAAATTTTCCCCCCTATTCCCTACCCCTCCCCTAGATGGCAGGATATCCACTACATGTTAATTATTTTAAAATACTTGACAGATTGAATATATGTATACATATTTCCACATTTATCATTGTTGTGCAAGAAAAATCTTATCTACAAGAAAGAAAAATCAGATAAAAGAAACACAATGCAAGCAAACATCAATCGAGAGCATGAAAATGTTATGTTGTGGTCCACATTTCACATCCCTCTCTCTGGGTATATATGGCTTTCTTCAGTGAACAATTGGAACTGGTTTGAAACATCTCATTGTTGAAGAGAGCCATGTCCATCAGAATTGATGGTCATATAGTAGTATTGTTGTTGCCATGTATAATGATCTCCTGGTTCTGCTCACTTCACTCAGCATCACTTCATGCAAGTCTCTCCAGGCCTCTCTGAAATCGTCCTGCTGGTCATTTCTTACAGAGCAATAATATTCCATAACATTCATATACCATAATTTATTCAGCCACTCTCCAATTGATGGGCATCCCTTCAGTTTCCAGTTTCTTGCCACTACAAAAAGGGCAGCCACAAACGTTCTTGCACATGTGGGGCCCTTTCCCCCCTTTAAGATTTCTTTGGGATATAGGCCCAATTGGGATATATACCCAATCAAAGGGTATGCACAGTTTGATAACTTTTTGAGCATAGCTCCAAATTACTCTCCAGAATGGCTGGATCCATTCACAGTTCCACCAACAATGCATCAGTGTCCCAGTCTTCCCACATCCCCTCCAACTGAAGTGTTGAATCTTGAGAAAGAATGCTTAATAATATATTGCAAAGTTAAATAAAAATATAAAATTTCTCTTCTTTTCTGACTAGGATGTAGGTACCACTACACATCTCTCAGATCGGCTAAGGTGAAAGGACAAGGTAATGATAAATGTTGGAGGAAATGTGGGAAGACTGGGACACTGATGCATTGTTGGTGGAACTGTGAACGGATCCAACCATTCTGGAGAGCAATTTGGAACTATGCTCAAAAAGTTATCAAACTCTGCATACCCTTTGACCCAGCAGTGTTTCTATTGAGCTTATATCCCAAAGAAATCTTAAAGGAAGGAAAGGGACCCACATGTACAAGAATGTTTGTGGCAGCCCTTTTTGTAGTGGCTAGAAACTAGAAAATGAAGGGATGCCCATCAATTAGAGAATGGCTGAATAAATTATGGTATATGAATGTTATGGAATATTATTGTTCTCTAAGAAATGACCAGCAGGGTGATTTCAGAGAGGCCTAGAGAAACTTGCATAGACTGATTCTGAGTGAAATGAGCAGAACCAGGAGATCATTATACACAGCAACAATAATACTATATGATGATCAGTTCGCTAGACATGGTTCTCTTCAACACTGAATAATTGTTTTGCTTCTCTCTCTCTCTCTCTCTCTCTCTCTCTCTCTCTTAATGGTTTGATTTGATTTTTCTTGTGCAGCACAATAATTGTATAAATATGTACACATATATTGGATTTAACATATATGTCTACCATATTTAACATGTATTGGACTACTTGCCATCTAGGGGAGTGCATGGGAAAGGAGTGGGAAATTGAAACACAAGGTTTTAGAAGAGTTAATGTTGAAGAACTGTCCAAGCATGTTTTGAAAAATAAAAAGCTTTAATAAAGAAAAAAAAAAAAGAAAAGGATCTTCTCAATTCTGATACATATGGTTTTCTTCAACAATGAAATGATTCAGGCCAATTCCAATAGACTTATGATGGAGAGAGCCATATGCATCCAGAAAGAGAACCATGGGGACTGAATACGGAAAACAACATAGTATTTTCACCTTTTTTGTTGTTGTTTTCTTGCTTTTTGTTTTCTTTCTCATTTTTCCCCTTTTTGATCTGATTTTTCTTCTGCAGCATGATAAATGTGGAAATATGTATTGAAGAATTGCATATGTTTAACATACATTGGATTATTTGCTGTCTAGGAAAGGGAGTAGGGGGAAGAGGGAGAAAAAAAATTGCCACACAAGGTTTTGCAAGGTTGAATGTTGAAAAAAACGATCTGCATATATTTTGAAAATAAAAAGCTAAAAAATAAAGAAGAAAGAAATCTCCACCAACAATACTGTTGATGCAATTAAATCTAGACAGAAGTTGAGTTCTAGATGTCCCATCTGCCTTATAAATGCCTCTTCTATTTTATTATGGATGAATATAGTATATGTACAATGCGCCAGATATTATGTTAGGTATGACAGGGCATATGTAGTGTATCTATCATCTTTAGTTTAAAGAAGATTATGATTTGTTTGTAAGGAAATTTATAAGAACAAGAGCTATTCCTCAACTGATAAACTGTCTAAGAATGTGAACAGGTAATTCTCTAGGGAAGAAAACCAGATTATCACTACCCCAACCTATTCCAAATCTCTAATAATGAACAAAGTATGAATTAAAGCAATTCGGAGAGTTTACCTTCTACCCAAAAGATAAGTAGAGATGACAAAAAAGAAATATTTTAAGCACTGGAGGGACTATGGGAAAAAAGACATAATGATGCATAATTATAGAATTATGAATGGAAACAACCAATCTAGAAAGCAATTTGGAAGTATCCTCAAAAAGTTACTAGTCTAAGCCCTTTGACTAAGTTAGACCTATACCTTGTACCCCCAAATGAAAAGGCCCTACAAAAACCTTTAATGGCATCTTTTTATAATGGCAATCTTTCCCTTCTCCCCACTTCTGGAAACTAAAGGGAACACATCAATTGAAAAGTAGATTAATACATTGTGCTATATGAATGTGACAGAACACTACTTTCCTTTAATAAATAAGAAAACAGATGATTTCATAGAGACATGGAAAGACATATGAAGTGGTATATAGTGAAATAAGCAAAATCAGATGAAAATTTTAAACTATAATATCAATATTATAAAAACAAATATTTTCAAAAGAACTTTATAACCTGATAAAGAATGAAATGAGTAGAACCAAGAGAACAACTCTGAAGGGTGAAAGAGCTATAATAATAAATACAATTATTATACATATTACATTATTATGCATTATTATATTATATATATATTGTATTTTATATATATATATATTATAAATGCATTATTATACAGAAGACCGATGGTGAAATATCCTAATAGATCTTTCCTAATATTCTGATAGAGAGGTGATAAATCTATGGCAAAGAATGAGACATATGTATCAAGGAACTTTACCTAACTTCTGTTAATTTGTTTGTACATTTGCTACAGGTAATTTAGTTTTCTTTTCATTTTTTTTTCAACAAGGTAGGAAGTAGAAAGGAGAAAAAATAGATTTCTGCTAATTAAAAAGGAAAAAAACTGGGGGAGGAGTACTATACATGTGGAATGTTATGTTGACTTTTAGATGAAATCACTATTTTGTTAGTTTTACTTAATGGTCTATTTTGTTACAAGAAACATTTCATGGAGTAGAGATAATTAATAAACATCTTTAATGTAAAAACAAAACACATCAATGAAACTAAAACCCAAAACCAAAAATGCAAGAATTTATATGCATACTCCACATAAAGAAAAATTAGTATCCAAACTACTTGAATTATTCTAGAAAATTGAGATAGAAAGCACTATATACAATAGAATATCTTTTATGAGACAAATGCAGTTATAATGTCTAATCAATGAAAGGATAAAGCACAGAAAAACTATAAACTAATAGAACTAATGAATAATGATTCAAGAGTTTTAAATGAAATGCTGATAAATAGATTATAGCAAAAAATCCAGTAAAAAAACTGATTGCTGCCAAGTTGGATTTATACCAGAGATTCAAGGATGGTGTAAGATTAGGTAAATAATTAACACAATTAGTCATATTAAACATTATAACATTCAAAGCCACGAAGTATCTGGGTACAGAAAATGTCTTTGATAAAGTACAATTCTCACTTCTGCTAAAAACCTACAAAGTTTAAGCACATATCATTAAAGTATTATTAAATGTATATAACTAAAATCAAAACCAAGCACCATATTCAATGGGCATATACCAGAAGCTTTCTCAATAAATACAAGATTAATCCAAGATATTAACTCTCCTCACTGTTGGTTTATATAATTCTGGAAATGCTTGTCACAATAATAAGACAAATGAAAGGAATTAAAGGCACAAAGATGAATAAAGCAGAGATAAAACTATTTCAATTCAGTTTACTTAGAAAGCCCAAGAGATTCAGCAAAGTTACTAATTAAAGATAATTTAAAGTTTTAGTAAAGTTGCAGGCTACAAAATAATTCCTGCCCCCCAAATCAAAAGTATTTCAACAATAATAATAATAACAACAAAATCCAAGAGGAAGTAATAGAATAATAGGGAAATCTCTTTCCAAATAACTACAAAATGTATAAAGTATCTGTGGATCAATCTACCAAAGCACATAAAATACTTGCTTCCATGAATTTACCATCTTTAAGCTAATGATTCTCAAATCTATCTATTCAGTCCCATCCTCTTTGCTGATCTCCAATCTTTCATTTCCAATCTACTATTCAGATATCTTGAATTAGATGTCTAATAGACATCTTAAACTCAACATGTTCAAAACTGAACACAATTTCTTTTTTTTTCTTTTTTTTTATTAAAAGCTTTTTATTTACAAAACATATGAGTAATCTATTACCAGTCACTACCTGTCATCTAGGGGTGAGGGGTGGGGGGAAGGAGGGGAAAAGCTTGGAACAAAAAAAAAGTTTTGCAAAGGTCAATGTAAAAAATAAATTATATGACTAATCCAATATATGTATGTGTGCATATATATATACATATGTATATATATATATATATATATATATATATATATATATATACACAGTTATCTTACTGCACAAGAAACATCAGATCTACAAAGAGAGAGAGAAAAAAAAAAACCTAAGAAGGAAAACAAAATGCATGGAAATATTCACAGAAAGTGTTAAAATGCTGTGTGGTGTGAACACATTATCTTTCCCCCTAAACTACCTCCTGACCCCTAATTTCCTTATTACTATACAGGACAACATTATCCTCTTAGTTCCTCAGGATAAAAATTTAGGAGGCTTCCTGAACCCTTCACTATATCTTACAAATCTAAGCTTTTTCCAAGTTCTATTGATGGGACCTTTGCAAAGTCTTTCCAATATAGGTTCCTTTTTTCTTCTGACACTGTCATCACTTTGGTGCAGACCCTCCCCAGCTCATGCCTGGATTGTTGCAATGGCCAGCTGGTGGGTCACAGCCTGCTTCAAGACTCCCTTCAATCCATTCTCCATTCAGCTACCAAAGTGATTTCACTAAAGTTTCAGGTCCAACTATGTTAGTGGCTCTCTATGACATTAGGCTCAAATACAAAATCCTCTAATATTCAAAGTCTTTCATAACCTACTTTCCTTCCCAGGTTTCTTAAACCAAAAGTATGTCATACCTCAACATTTGCAGGATAGGTACATAGGAGCCTGTAAATGTGAAAAACCACAAATAAATCTAGGCCTCACTCTGAACCTTTATTTTAAATAATTGTTAATTTATTTAACATACAAAACAACTAATACATTGTGTCCATAAAAAAAAATGCTATTGCTACTTGAAAGATCTGTCACACACTATGCAGAGTTTTTAGTCCCTTGAGCAATGATCATTGTGAGAGAAAATTATATGACGGAGTCTGGATGGTGGAGAGATAAAGAGTTGAGTGTTCCCAAACAGAGTGCATGACCCAGAGTTCTTTTGTACACTGAAACTTTTTTTTTTAAACTTTATTCAAGCTTTTTATTTGCAAAACATATGTATGGGTAGTTCTTCAACACTGACCCTTACAAAGCTTTCTGTTACAAATTTTTCGCTCTGGGGGTGGAGCCAAGATGGCGGAGTGAAAACGCGACTCTCTGCGTCCTCCTCCGATCTTCTCTCAAATCAACAATAAAATAAGCCTCTGAACTGATCTTCAAGTCAACGAATTCAGAAATACTTGGATACTGCTTCTGATATCTCTGAAGAACTTCACATCAGGTTTGTCTAACTCAGACAGAGGGATAAACAGTGGTGTAGGCTGGAAGTGAGGGTAGGACTCAGCTCACTGTGGCAGAAACTCCAAACTCCAAACACCCAGGGAGTGTATCTGAGGCACCTGGGACACTCTGCCCTGATTGGGGGCAGGTGTTCTGGCAGACTTGCCTTGTTTAAGGAGTAATTCTGACTTAGTCCTAGCCCCCACCGTCCCAGCACCTTAAGTTAATTTGCCAAAGTGCCTCAGGGCAAAGGACTTCAGCCGCCGTTTTTTTCCCAGCCTTAAAGAGACATCCACACTGTCTAAAAAAAATGAAGAAGCAAAAGAGAGCTCTCACCATAGACAGCTTTTATCGAGAGAAAGAAGGGATGACCCCAGATCCTGAGGTTCCTTTAGACAAAACTCAAGAGGAAATCAGCAAGTACCATCACTGGTCCCCTTTTTCAAAAGGCCTTTCTGGAAGACTGCATAAAGAATCTCAAAAGAGAGCTGGAGGATAAATGGGAAAATAAACTGAAATCAGTGAAAGAAGGATATGATGCCCTGCAAAAGAAATATGAAAAAGACACCAATTTATTGAAAAATAAAATTAGTGAAGTGGAAAAAGAGTGCAATGAACAAAAAAATTCAATTGGCCAGTTACAAAAGGAGCTTAAAAAGGTAACTGAAGAAAACAACACTTTAAAAATAAGAATTGAACAAATGCAAGTGAATGACTCAATAAGACTTCAAGAATCAGTCAAACAAAAACAAAAAAATGAAAAATTAGAAGAAAATATGAAATATCTCCTAGGAAAAACAACTGACTTGGAAAATAGATCTAGGAGAGACAATCTAAGGATTATTGGACTTCCTGAAAACCATGATGAAAAAAAGAATCTAAACACTATCTTCCAGGAAATCCTGAAAGAAAACTGCCCTGAGATTGTAGAATCAGAAGGCAAAATCACCATTGAAAGAATTCACAGATCACCTCCTGAAAGAGACCCCAAAATTAAAATCCCAGGGAATATTGTGGCTAAATTTCAGGACTATAGCACCAAGGAAAAGATTCTTCTAGCAGCTAGAAAGAAACAATTCAAATACCAAGGATCAATAATTAGAATCACACAGGATCTGTCAGCCTCCACATTGAAGGATCGAAGGGCCTGGAACCAGATATTCCGAAAAGCAAAGGAACTTAGATTACAGCCAAGAATAACCTACCCAGCTAGAATGAGCATTATCCTCCAGGGAAGAAGATGGTCATTCAATGATATAGGTGAATTTCACCTATTTCTAATGAAAAGACCGGATCTGAACAAAAAATTCGACACCCAAACACAGAACTCAAGAGATGCATAAAAAGGTAAAAAGGAAAGGACTCTTGAGAACTTTATTTTTACTAGAGGGATACTCAAAGTTTGGGGGTATAATTAACTAAATATTACTTTGATAATATGAAAAAGAGAACTAGAGGGGAAAAGGTTGTCATACTGGGGAAAAGAGGGAAAAAGTGGTAAAATAAGATCTAAAAAAAAAAGGAGGTAAAAACAAGGTAAAATCACTTGAAGAGGCAAAGAAAACCTAATATAATTGAGAGAAAGAGGGGAGGGAGACGAGCACTGTGTAAATCTTACTCTCATCAGGTTGGGCTCTAAAAGTGTATATCAGACATTTGATTTCACATAGAAACTTGTCTGTTGCTAGAGGGAAGTGGGAGGGAAAGGAGGAAAAGTAAGGGACAAACTAATAGAAGGGAAAATAGAAGAATCAGGGGAAAGGAGTAAAAACAGGGGGAGGGGATCTAAAGGGTGGAGTATTGTTTGGGGGAGGGGGTCATCAAAAGCAAAGTATTGAGGAGGGGGGAAGGGAGAAAGGGGAAAGGAAAGGGGAGTATTGTTTGGGGGAGGGGTCATCAAAAGCAAAGTACTGAGGTGGGGGGAAGGGAGAAAGGGGAAAGGAAAGGGGAAAACATAACTTGGGTAAATAAGATGGCAGGAAATAAAGAATTAGTTATTCTATCTGTGAATGTGAATGGGATGAACTCTCCCATAAAGCGGAAGCGGATATCAGACTGGATTAAAAACCAGAATCCCACAATATGTTGTCTACAAGAAACACATCTAAAACATAGTGACACATATAGGATGAAGGTAAAAGGCTGGAGCAGGACCTATTATGCTTCAGGTGAACAAAAAAAAAGCAGGGGTAGCAATCCTTATCTCAGATCAAGTAAAAGCCAAGATAGATCTAATCAAAAGAGATAAGGAAGGAAACTATATTTTATTAAAGGGTACCATAGATAATGTAGCAATATCTATGCTAAATATATATGCACCAAGTGCAATAGCACACAAATTCCTAGGGGAGAAATTAAGAGAGATGCAAGAAGAAATAGACAGCCAAATGATACTAGTGGGGGATCTCAACCTTGCCCTCTCAGAATTAGATAAATCAAACTACAAAATAAATAAGAAAGAAACTAGGGAGATAAACCAATTGTTAGAAAAGCTACTATTTTTTCTAGATCTGTAAAATAATTTCTTGGGAGTTTGATTGGTATGGTACTAAATAAGTAAATTAGTTTGGGTAGTATTGTCATTTTTATTATATTCGCTCAGCCTACCCTTGAACATTTGATGTTTTTCCAATTGACTAGGTTTGACTTTATTTTTTACAATGAAATTTTTAACAAAATGTAACTGTTTATAATAAATTTATGTATGGAGACTTAGGGTAAATGAAAAAAACTGATTAATAATATTCAGTAATTGTGCATTTATGACTTCCTAAGTTTATTTTGATTATCTTTACATATACATGAGCCTGTGGCTTTACACATAATATGCCACAAATCTTCAACAATTCCCATTTAATTATTAATAGCCAACCCATAAATAACCAGAAGTATGAATGTGAAAAACCTGCAGAAGTTGAGGGATGAATGTCTCTTCTTCAATCCCACACCACTGACCTCCTGGCTTTTCCTAGACAACACATCTCTGATCTCTCCATTACAGCATTTTCTTTAGCTGTTCTTCATGCTGAGAACACTTTCCCTCTTCTCTACACCTTAGTTTCCCTAGTTTCAAGTCCTAGCTAAAGACCTCATTTTCTGCAAGAAGCTTTTCCTAGCTCCTATTAATTGTAGTGCTTTTACTCTTAATCAGTTACTATTTATCCTAGGCATAATTTGTTTGTACATAACTGTTTGCTTGTTACCTACTCTATTCAACTTTGTGCTCCTTGAGGGTAGAGACTGTCTTGCCTCCTAGTGTGTCCCCAACACTTGGAATAGTGCCTAAGACATAACAGGCTCTTACGAAAACATTTATTGCTTTGCTCCCTTTGTTTTCTGATGTACTTTAAATCATAAATCAAGAGCAAAAAATGAAAAGTATTGGACAAGCAAGATGTTATAATAATGCTCCCTATTTTTATAATGTATTTCATAAAATAAGCTCAGAGCATTTTGAAAATTAATTTTTCTTAATCTCTTTAATCCTTCTAATTCCCTTAAGTATGACAGATGAACAGAAAGTTTATTGCCTTATATTTAGAGAAATTAAACATAAACAAGAAAGATTTGTCCAAGATCAAGTCAGAAGTTAGTGACAGAAGTACCCTAAAGAGAACAGATAACTACATACTTGGATATGTAGGCATTTCCATATGGTACTGAATCAAATTCAAACTTGAAACTCATGGTATGGTAGAGAAAATGTGGTCTAGGGGTATTTTAAGAGCAAAAGAAGCTTTCTAACTAAACCATTAGAGACCATTTATCACTATTTGGAATAATTGTTGGCATCTACTGAACATATCATCATTTCTGAGCCTGCTTCAGGAGAGGGGCCCTGGAGAATAAGCCCATCAGCAACTATACCTTCCAGCTGTTTGTTTCAATTTCTTGCCCACTGAGGTTCTTAATCTTCATTATTCCAGATATAATGCTTCAATTTTTTAAGAGGGAGAGAAAACAAGAACTTCAGCAAAAAATAAAACCCACTTCAGATCCCTTGAGAGTTTCTGACTAGAAAATGAAAATTATGAAAAAGAATAGCTCTGTCCCATGGAATTTACCTATGGAAAAACAAAAGGCCTACACCATAATAATTGCCTTTTAATAAAATGAAGATTATCCTGACTTCCTTTTTTTTTTAAGGCAAAGGTTCTATAGAAAAGAAAGAATCCCATTACAACAGCAACCTACATATAACTAAAAGACTGTCAACTCTTACCAGCATTACCTATTTCAAAGCAATTTTTAATAAAAAGAGATTTCAGCTTGTAGTGGATGGTATACTAAAGACACAGTTTAAAAAATTAAACCATTTTGTATAGAAATTGTTCTCAAACTAACCCATCAATTAATAAGCATTTATTAAGGACTAGTTATGTGCCAGTCTCTGTGCTAGGTACTGAGAATACAAATGTAGAGTGAAACCATCCCTAGTCAACAAGGAGTTTACTTTCTAATGAGGAAATAAAATGTATCAGAAACTTTCTTGCCTTCGTAAACAGGACAGGAACATAAGCTATCCTTTCCTTCATGATTCAAGTTTATCATTCTAAATGACAATTACTGCCATCAGGTCTGTGGAAGTAAAAAAGGCTACTTCTCCTAGACAAAAAATAAGTTCTTCTTATACTTGGCCATGTGATGTCTGTCAGCTGATTCTTTTAACTGTTAATGAGGAGGTGGATAAGGCTGCCTTTTCTCAAGTAGCTCCAGCTACCACAGGATTCACAAACTGGGCCACCAGACTGAATGACCAACTCGATAGGAATCCTGAGATCCAGGAATCTGGTCATTGAGGAGTCTTGTGTATTGAGCTGAGGAAAATTGGTGGCTTTCATAAGCAAAATCTTCCTGGCAGTGTCTAAAACGGACAGATATTGTATCAGCTCTGGGAAAAGAAATTGAAGTGGCTGAAGGATGAAACTTAGTTGAATTAAATGTTGCAGACAAGGGTCATGGCCAGGATCTCTGTATTCCTTGCTCTTGAATTTGCTTCCTGTCTACTTTTCTTCCCATCTGCTGGTGAACCAAACTGGGTCTCTGGGAGTTGCCCCTTGCCCTCCCCCATTCCTCTCCTCCTTCTTTTACTCTCTCCTACCTTGAAAATGAATAGTCAGCATGGCTGCTTGTTCAGACCAGTCCTTCTGACACTAGAAGAGATATTGCTCTACCATACTCCTATTTCCAGGAATATCATGTTTTATGTATTTGGGATGATTGTTAAATATTCTAATTTCATTATATTAATAGTTTGCCTGGTAGTATATGTCCTTAGTGATTTAGCTTATATAAAATTGGTATGTCCCCTACTGAACTAAGAATTCCCCTAACACATTTTATGCTAATATCCTCATTAAATCATTTTCTCAAGCAAAATTTCTTACTTATTTTGTGGTGCTCAACTTTGCTAGAAATCTATGACCAACAGCTAAAAAGATTCCAGGAGTACTCAAATATAAATTGGTTTGGGGAGGAGCAACAGATAACCTCTAGTAGAAAATGATGTATGTGGGGGGTTCCCCCTCTTCTATCAAACTATTTAATATGAAATGACTTCAAATTGCTATACTTTTAGTTCTGGTATACAGTTTTATAATTTTTCTATTTGATTTTTCACTGTCAGATGGAGAACTGTTACATTGAAAAAAATTATCCTATCATTCCTTGCTATCAATTGTTTTCCATATTTAATGTGCTATTTTTAATTTACTGTGCACTAGAAAACTAGATAAGCAAGTTTATTAGGACTGCATGTAGAATATATCAGTGTCTGAGTGAGGGCTTGAATATTTCTCTTACAGAGTAAACTGCATGGACTGTGTGATAGTTTTTTTGTGTGTAATTTAATGATTTTGGTTACTTTGGTGATTTCTGGAAAGGCTAGATATTCTACATGCTCTTATATTTCATTAATATGGCCTGCAGAGTGACAAACATGGCAGAGAATGCAAAAAAAAAAACCCTGAAAAAAGATACATGAGTGGTTTCTACTTTCACCAATTTCTAGAAAGTGACAAATCAATGATGTTTTTATAAATAACCTATCAAAACCACCTATTTTCTAAGACAAGATCACAGTCAAATTTTAAAGAGTTTTAAAGGGAGATTAGTCTTACCCTTTTGAATTTAATAGATAGGGAAACTAAAGTCTAGAAAAGTGAAATGATTTACCAAAAATCAGCCAGTTAAATTAGTAGATTAGGAAGTAGTCATATTATTTGTTATTCCTATCAACTTCCCATATGGGCACCCTCCTTTTCCAATTTTGAATCTCATGATCTACACCCCTTTTTACAAATAAGCCAGTAGGCTTGACATTTATGGGAGGATCATCAGCTTTTGGAAAGACAAATCCATTACCAATTGTCTTCCTTATGTGTTTCTTATGGCCATAGCACAAGCAAAGATAAGAGCAGAGCTGGTAGAACATCTCTCTGATACATTAGAAATAAACAGTAACATCTCAGTCATTTAGCCCTCTTCTCATATGATAATTAGCTATGAGAAATTAGCACATGGCCAACAATTATCAAGAGAAGAACTAATGATGCAGCTAATGATAATGATCCCACACACTGAAAAAATGAGAAATCTTGGCATTTGGAAGGGTACATCAACAACAAAAAAATGCTGTACATACCTATTATTATAGCTAGCACTGTTATAAATGGGGACAAATGGAAAACAAATAAAAATCTCAATTGTTACTTTCTTCCTTTTATGCCATTTGCTCGCTTTCCTTTCCTGGACTCAAAACCATTTTGTCATGGAGTAGTATGAAACTGTGGAGCCTGGAAAATTCACCACAAGAAGGACAACTGTCAAAAAATGGATGCCATCTTTCAGAAGTTAATGCCTTTAGAATAAGGGCATTATTCATATATTTTTAACTTATGTGTAATCCTTCTCCCTCCTCTTCAACTAGGCACACACATACTGAATAGGAGATCAAGAAAAACATTGTTTTGTTTTGTTTTGTTTTTAAACTATTATCCCTGCTCTCCCTCCCTCTGTTTTTAAAAGTTAACCTTGAATGTAGTGCAGAGGCTCCTGGGGGACCACCGGACATCAATCAGTTTCATAGCTGGATGCATGGCTCTAGCTCACCTAAAGCTTCTTCCTTGCTTTGCTATGGTGAATCTTTTCAATCAATCAATAAACCAACAAGTCCTGTGATGCCTTGATTAATGAATCCTTTGGGAACAAGACAATGAAGCTGGTGACATTCAAGAAATAAACCTAATTTGTAAACTCTGTGAAGTTGTGTATAAAGAAATCAGAAAGCTGTAACATAATATTATTAAGCTCCATTCAGGAGATGGTCCAACAGGAAAACAAAGTCTCAGCAAGACTTTCTATTTTTATCCTGTAAGTTAAGATAAATGGGTCCCAACACTGGACAAAAAGATGGGGTTAGTGTCTCTAACTGACTCATTCTGGCCCCTGTGGATCCCTCTGACAAGCAACTGGTGCCTTAGTATTGCCAAACTCTTCCCAATATTAAGAGGAAAGGAAGAATTCATGCTTATATTCAATCATTCTAGCCACTCATCTAGATTGCCACTTTTATCTCCTAACTTTGCCTTGTAGCCCAGTGAAATCTACTTTAGATTTGTATCTGTTCTGAGGAGCTTCTGGGAATAAATGAATTTCATCCACTGTCCTCTGAAAAAGTTGACTCAGCAAATACACTCCTTCCATACAGACACTGGAGCCCCTACCTAAGCAAATGTTGACATCATTTCCTACCTAAGCAAAGGTTGACATCATTTCCTACTTAAGCAAAGGTTGACATCATTTCTCCCCCATCATATTTTTACTTCCTTCTCCTCATATTTTCTAGAAATGCTGATTGGAATTAGCAGCTAATGGCATAGTTGGTTCTCACTCCCCTTTTCTGACAACTGAGAAGATAATCCCTATTTAGTCTATATCCATTGTGATAAGATCAGTCTCAATCAAGGTAATTTCCTCACCCCTTTAAGGTTAGTTCTTTCTTTAAAAGGCAGGAAAGCTTCCCCTAAGACTTGACTGGCCTAAGGAGCCAAGTCAACTCTTACAAGTGACTCAACTTCCTGGTGGCCTCAGATTTTGTTATGTTGGTTTTCTGATTACCTGAGAGCATAAAATATTCTGTTCATACTAAGGCAGACTTATCTGATGTCCCATCTGGGACTGGCTAGGAATCCTCTAACCAAATTTGTTTCAATATGGAGATAAGGGGAAAGAGGGACACTTCTAAAGTGCCTTTATCTTAGTTGAGTACTCTTTTCCATGCTGTAACTTAGGGAACTTCCCATTCTTAACTGCTGAATGGACTACAAAGTGATTGATTTTGTTTCATTCATGGATCTAAACTAACAGGAGACCAGCTTGAATGTGATGCAGCTCACAATATCCAGCAATAAAATTTCTGACAAGCATACTATTGAAATAGATCTTTATGATCAATAGATCATTATAGTGGTGTTATATATAGTGGATGCAATTCTTGCTAGAATCATCCATGGAAATGAAATTTTTGGAGCCTTTAAGGAAGCTATGTACAGTGGTCTCTATTTGATGCCAGCTAGTTTTATTATACTGTTCTTGACAATAGAGAAGATCCAAAAGAATTGTCAAGGATTCCTTGCTACAAAGAGTCTGGAGTCTAATTGTGGAGATAAAACATAAACACATCAAATAAAAAATACGACAGTTTGTGAGAAAAAGGTCATTTTCTGGGTACAAATATGTGAAAGCTTCTAAAGAAGGCAGAGTTCAAAGTAGATCAGAATTACAAAGGAAACATTCATGGAAAAGGTATGCGCTTGAGGGATGGGTAGTATATGGACAGGAGAAAAAATTGTGTTATTTCTACAGCTCATATACATGTCCTCTGTTTACACAGATATGGATTAATATAATGGAGGTGATAAGGGCCCTACCACAGTGGTAAATGTGTAAACAGAGAAGATTTAGTATAATAGTCTGCTGCTTGATCTCTTAACCTCAATCTCTCTTCACTTTAATCTATCTTTCTAAAGCAAAAACCAGATGATGTCTGCCTCCTGCTCATTAAACCTCAGTGGCTCCCTAATACCTGAAAGAGCAAATACAAAGTCTTTAGTTTGATACTTAAAACCCTTCATAATCCATCTCCTCTTTACATTTCCATTCTTAACATTTTATTTCACTCTAAGTAATTTATGACCCAGTGACTTTCTGTCCCTTGCACATAACAATATAGCTCTCAATTCTCTGAATTAGCACTGCCTTTTCCCCACACCTCTAGTGCTCTTCTTTACTTTTGCCCCTTAGTCTCCTTGACTTCTGTCAGGGATTGGCTAAAATTCTACTTTCTGCAGGAGGCATTTTGTTTTCCCCTTTACTCTGAGATCACTTTCCTTTTACATTGTTTCTATCTTATATATGCACAGTTGTTTAAATAGTGTTTTCCACCATTAGAATGCCTGGAAGACATTAAGAAAGGTCTGGAATTGTGTTGTCACCATTTTTTGTCTTTCCAGGATTTAACACAAAGGCCTGGAGAAGTGTTTCTGAAACTGAAAAGGATAGGGGAAAATATTTTGAAGGGGAAACCACGGATGAAGGAAGAATTGCTCTTTATTGAACTCCATTCCTAATACTATGGGGCCCAACTGTCAGGTTTGGGTCTAGGATGCAGGTATCCTGCAGAATGAAGTTGGTCCAAGTTGTCTAAAATTAAGATTATTTCAAGAAATATTAAATGAAAACTAGAAGGAGAGAGGTAAAAACCAGGTTATTACGCAAACAAATGCTTGTTAATCCAGAAAAAAGCAAGTATGATACATTGAAATACTATACTCCCAGTCATCAACAGACATATCTGCCAGCTAGCATGTAAATGTAAAAAGAGACATGATTATCTAGTCAGGTAATGCTCACAAAATGGGGAAGTATGGTGTTAAGTCTGACCTAAGAAATTATGCCATGGCTTACTACATTGGCCTGTTAGTGGCCAGAAGGCTACTCAACTGATTTGGCATTAATAAGGTCAGGTGAAAGTGACTGGAGAGGAATAGAATGGAGAAATCATCAAAGGAAAACCCACGACTTGAAACTCACAATGGTTTCAGGTCTTGCCATTGGAAACAATGCCTTTGGAGTTTTTATAAAAGCTATTCCTCACCATGCTAACACTTCCTAGGTGAGTTTTCAGAAAGCAATGCCTCTTTTCCCCCAGTAGAATACATTCTTTCCCCTCGCCTCTCCTGTTAGAAGCCTTAATTTTCTTCAAGGGTCAGCCAAGATACTACCTTTGCTCTGTCTGATGAACAACCACTTGAACCACTATGACTTTGTTCAAGCTCCTCAAGAAGCCAGAATGCCTTTGCTCCATCCTGGATTACTGAAAAGGAATAACTGGAATAAAGCTTGAACTCTCTTACTGGCTGCTGTTTTGGTCAATCAGACCAAAAGTAGGATCTTGTTGTTTTAGGCAGACTTCTCTACTGACATTTTCCTTAGCTCTTTTCATATTTAGTTTGTGATTAAAATCACACTCAGAAACATACTTGGAAGTGTAGACAATAGTCCTAAGGGCTTGACCATTATCAATCTATTTCTCCTTATATGGAAACAAGTTCTCTTTCAAATGATAGCATACAACAAACACTAAAGATCTGAATGTGTTATCTACTGGAAGAAACATTAAGTTACAATAAACAGAGTCTCTATCCTCATGAAGCTCAATAATATAATAAGATAAAACATGAAGAAAGAGAAGCACAATCCATAATATGTATGATGAAAAGAAACTGGTCTTAGAAAGCCTTGGGTTCCAATCCTGCTAAAGGCACTCACTAACTACGAGAGTCACCAAGTCACTGTAACCTTGAATTGAGAATTTCCTCTTATGGAATCAGGAGTGCTTACCTCACAGGCTATGGTGAGGTTGAAATGAAAAAAAAAGTAAAGCAATTTGTAAATGCTAAAGAATGATGTATTGATATTCTTGTTACAAAATAAATGCATTTGAAGGTCATACAATAAAGTTCGAGGTAAGGTGTGAGCAGAGAGGTAATTGCCAAAGAAGTCGGGAAACTGGGAAGGAGTCCAACAGGAAGTGTCTGTTGAGATGGGTTTTACAGGATAAGTTATGAATTCAATGAGTAAAAAGAGGGAAGAAGGTTATTCCAGGCATAGAGAAGTTAAACACGAACCTTTAAAAGGGAGACATGCTGAAGAATTTAGTTTATTTAGAACATAGAAGATGCATGAGAAAATTACATTTGAAAGGGCTGGTGAGGTAAGTCACAGAGAACTGTAATTCTGGACAGAACAATTTGGACTTTTCTTGAAAGTAAACATGGAAACAAAGAAGATTTCTGAGCAGAGGATTAACATGTACACAATTCTGGGGGGTGGGGGGTGGGAGTAAACAGTGGTTTCCTTGGAATAGGCAGCCCTTACAGCAGAAAATCCTACCAAAGCAGATTTGTCACTGTTCAGCAATGTCTCAGTGTCTCAGAGTTGCCTTGGGCACTGAACAATTAAATGCGTTACCCACTTCTTTAGCCACTATTTGTCACAGGCTGCATTTGAACTTAGAACTACCTGACACCAAAGTCAACTAGTTGTTTATGCACTGTTCCACTCTGCCACTCGAGATCTAAGTATGGCAGAAATTAGCCCAGCAGTTTTCTGAAAAAATGAATTGGAAAAGGAGATTATAGAGGCGGACAGAGTTGAAAGAAAGTCTCTGAAAGAGTCCAAGCTTGTAATAATTGTTAGCACCAAAATGGCAGTAATGAGAAAAGAGAAGAGAGGAACGTTGCCAAGAAGATCCGATGTAATCTGGTGAGAGGTGAGGGAGAAGGATGAGTAAAAGAGAATTTCAGTGTTAAAAACATGGAAGACAAGGTGAATGGTAGAGCCAGAGAAAGAAACAGGGAAGTTAGAAGGAAGAACAAATTAAGGGGGAAAGGTAACAAGCGAGACTTTGGATGATTGTGTTTAAGTGCCAGTAAAGGCTTAAGTTGGAAGCGCCACTCCCCCCCAAGCTGTGACGGAGAAGGGTATGGTGGCCAGGAGAGGGCACAGGCAGACAGGTACAGGGAACATGCCTTTACAAGGGATGCTGCTTTGGGGGTCATGACAGTGGAAAATTCATTCCAATTCGACACTTCTAATTACTATGTAGAGATGCAAGAGCACCAGGAGACAGAACCTCACTTCAACTACATTTCTATCTCCTGCCTTTCTTCCTTTCCATCTATTTCCATACCCACTCCCCTGGACTGTTACAGCCAAAGGTGTTTGGCAATGAAGTGTAGCAACTAATACTGAGTAGATATTTATATGAAGTTTTAATAGTACCTTGGAAGAAACATGAGCAGTGAACTGGGGCTGTAACCCCCGCCTGGTCCTTATGAGTAATATATATAAAAGTATAAAATGCTCTATGAATGCAAAGTATTGTCATTTCCCTAGACTTAAGTCTCAAACTGAAAACATTGAAGAAAAATTAAATGTCAACACCATTAAAAAGAATCACTTTGCAATCCTCCTGCCTCTTCCTCTTTCTAAACATGGTGCTTAGGGAGAGGAGAAGGATATAAAGAATATAAGAGTTCCTACATAATAATTTCCTTTTTTAAGGGCTTTTCATTCCTACTGGTACTTCTGGGGGATATTTAGAATTGCAGGGTACTAATTCGAACTCTTTGGCTCTCTGCCTCATAATTTTTTGTCTGAAGGTTTCTGATTTTCCATTAATTTGATTTTATAGTAAGTAAAATCACTGAAGAAAACAAGTAACCCAACCTCAGAGGAAGCAACATGTTTGAGGTCATATGACATTTGGATCAAAATTTTTGTGATACTTGTCAACCAGACCAAAAAACTGGATTTGCCAATTCAAGGAAGAATCTCTAAGACTGTGTGTCTGTCTCTCTCTGGTCTGTTTTTTTTTTTTTTTTGTTTTTTGTTTTTTGTTTTTTTCTTGGATAGGACAGGACCTTATACCAATGCAGACTAGCACCTGCTCTAGAATTAATGCTTAGCTGTTTTAAGTACAGAAAGATTAAGTGATACGCCCACTGTTACACAGCCAGAATAAGTCAGTCTTCACTGTCTCTGAGGTCAATTCTGTAACCATTATGCTATATTTCCTCTGAACTGATGATTAACTATATTCTATTCCTATGTATACAAAACCCAATTAATCCCTCCATTCCCTTCTGTATAGGATAAAATAATACAATTTCTCCAGAAGAAAACTAGTTGCTGACTGTGGGATTACCTGGATTCTTTGTGACTTTTTAAGAAAAGTGTATAGGGTAGAAACAAAGAGCCTCTTAGAGCTCTGAGAAGTCTGCTCAATACCCTTGTATTGTCAATATTTGCTGAATTCTCTCTATAGTGGTCATAGAACTTTGACTTTTACATCTAGAATATAATACCTTTTACAAAAATTGCCATACTACAAATTAGTAGTGCATAGAACACATTATGTTTGTAAAATGCTTTTAATTTTTCAAAACAATTCTTAATCTATTTCATTTTATCTTTACAACAATGCCTAAGAAGGTAGGGTGAGGTAGACTGAAAAGTGTTTCATTTCTAATCCCCCAAAGTCAGAGATGGGCTTACTGTAGTAGGCCATTTGTTCCAGTCTCCAAAAGGGCTTCCCATAATCTCCGGGGAAAAACAAACTCTCATAGTTGGTCAAGGACAGCATGAGAGCTACATTATGCTCCTTTTCCTCTGATATGATTTGCTTTCTGTGCTAATGACAGTCAAGTTACTGTCCTGTGAATAAACCCATTTAGGTCTCCTAACGCCAGCTGCAAGTGAGAAATTAAAGCAAATTAAAGCAGAAAAGAAAAGAGAGCTAGGCTCTTCAGCACTTCCAGCCTGGGTACCCAGATCCAAGAGACACTCATCCATTAACCAAACAGCAGCACTTTCAAACCCAGTGGGGGGCCCTGGGGCACCCCACTGAGAAACAGAAATTAACTTGGAGAGGAGATAATTCGTCTTTAGATGGTTGTCATATCTAGAAAAGCTCTCTGGGCGAGGTGGCGGTGATAGGGGGACTGATGCTCCTGACAACGCAGTCACATAAAACAAAAGCTTATCAGGGAGCCAGGTGGCACATAAGATTGATGGGATGTCTTGCTACCTCTGGGATATGTGCTTGAAATGTAGCAGGGGCTACGGTGCCATTCACTTCTAACGGCTGTTCAGGGAGCTAAGGCAGCACAAACAATGGCAGCAGATTTAACTCAACCGAAAAGGATCAATGAAACGAATAAAATAAGGTCTATGGAAAAATAAATTGGTGTGGGATCATGAAGAGTTTGGGGGAAGAATGCTGGGTATCCTGAAGGTGCCAATACTGGCAAAAGCAGGGGAGGGGGACCACTGGGGAAGCAGACTGTCATGAAATAAGTGATCACAATTTGAAATGCAGCTTGGGAGGGGAGAAGCTTTGGCAACAAGGAGACCCCATTTGTGATTCACAACAGTCCAAGAAGAGAAGGCTGAGAGTATGGACAGCGCCATTATAGTGACTCGTTTTGATACTAATTTAATATCATGGGGCTCAGTTCAGCTAACATGAAATAATAATGAAAGCTTTGTAGGAAGACCTCTCAAAAGCAGGGAAATTCCAGAAAAGCCATGAGTCTTTCTTTGTGATGCTTAAAGGCACCAGAATTGCTATCTTCAGAATCAATCAACAAATAAGGCTCTAGCCATCCAAGTCCAGACTTTGTAGGAGTCAGACATCCAAGCAGACTTGCTTATCACAAGCAAAGTCACTGATTTTGAAAATCGTGTTTTAACCATAACTCCTGCCTCAGTACTATTGGCCCCTTATCATGGGAGAGAGCACCTGGCGCCTTATGGAAATGTGTGGTTGATAAGGCAAAGGCAAAGCAAGGGCTGTGGACTTCATATAAGCTTCTATTGTATCAGTCTGTCAACATATAACTATTTTGATTTATTATTATTGCTCTTTCTACTATTATTATAGATACTTAGGAAATAACAGTGCAACAGTTATTGTATGATAACAATAACTATTTTGCATTTTTTTCTATTTTCTTGTTTGTAAGCTGCTCCAAAGTACTAGATCCTTTTTTTTTTTTTTAATTTGTGTGCCTAGGTCATGATTTAAATAAAGGATCTAGATGATTTTGCAACAACATCCCTAGGGAGGAATATAGAGTTAACTAATTACTCTCATTTTTCAGATAAGGAAATGGAAGCATGGAGGGAGGAAGTCTGTTAACAGGGAAGCCAAGATGGTTTTTCTATAGGCAAAAACCCAAGGACTGCAGAACTGGAGGGAATCTTAGAAATCAACTAATTTAACTGCTTAGATTTTATATGGAAAAAAGTAAAGCAATATTGAAAGATTTCAGAACTCTGACCAGTGCAGTAACAAAGAGTGGCTTCCCAGGGTTGATGACATATGCCTCCCATTTCCTGGCGGAAAGGCTGAGGACTATTTTCAAGTACTTCCAATATACTGATTTGTGTTATCTGATTATTTGCTTGTCACAAATGAGGATTCAATTGGTGGAGGAGGAAAGGGGTATTAATATCATTGGGAAGTGATAGGGATGTTAAAAACAAACAAACAAACAAACAAAAAAACCAAAACGACAAAACACAGAAGTACAGAGACATGAAGTGAGAATGGAATATCTTCTCTCTCTTCATTGTGTGGCTTTCCACTAAAAGCTGCACAGAAAGGAAATTTGTTATTGGAAAGACTTAGATTTGAACACCAGCCCTGCTACTTGCCATCTGTGTGGGAAGAGACAAATCACCAAACCTCTCTGAACTGACCTTTCTTTATTTGCAAAAGGGGAATATTATTACTGACCTTCCTTATAGGATTGTTGTGAGAGAAGTGCTTTGTAAATCAAGAGATATAAAATTAGGAACCACCATGATTCTACCACACTACCTCAATTTTCTCTCATAAAAAGGATACTGAGATTATCTTAGTACTGGCTATTTTTAACTACTACTACTATTACCATCCCCCCCCACTTCTCTGTGATGCAAAGCATTTTTCATAGTTAACCTTTTTTCTTTCTTTCTTTTTTAAAAAAGTCTTCAGTTCTGAATTCTCTCTCACCCATTGAAAGTACAAGAAAAACAAGATCATTATGAATGTGTATAGTCAAGTAAAACAAATTCTTCATTAGCTTTTTTTTTTAAAGCTTCGATTTGTGCTGAGTTTACCATTTCTCTAGCAAATTTCACCATCATAAATCCTGTGGAACTGTTTGTTCTACTGTGATGATCAGAATTCCTAAATTTTTCAAAGTTCTTTATAGTGTTATTACTGTTGTATATCCTTGTATAAATTGTTCTCCTGATTTTGTTCACTTCATTTTGCATCAGTTCATACAAGAAATCTTCCCCAGGTTTTTCCAAAACCACCTCCTTCATTATTTTTATAGCACAATTGCACTCTATCAATCATATGGGTTTGTCTAAAAACTACCTGTCCATATCCTTTGGCTATTTATTAATTGAGAAAAGGATCTTATTTCTATAAATTTGACCTAGTCTCTAAATATTTGAGAAATGAGGTCTTTATCAGAGAAACTTGCTGTAATTTTTTTTCACAGTAATAATTACTATGTATTCCCCAGCATCTTATTTTATCCCTGTTTATCTTATTATCTCCTTTCACTCTGTGCATTTATTCTCAAGTGTTTTGCTTCTGACTTTTACTTCTCACAATCCATCTTTCCTTCTCTGCTTTCTCTTATCCATTTGCTTCCTGCTTTCCCATATAGTCAGAAATATTTTGACACCCATCTGAGTGTATGTTTATACATACATGTTTCATACATACACCGATCATATTCAACTTAAACCTGCATCCTGTATCTATGTATACTCATTCTAAATTACCCTAATAATGAGAAAAGTTTTTAGGAGTCACAAGCATCATTTTCCCATAAACAGTTTAACTTTATTGAAACCCTTCTGATTGCTTTCTCCTGTTTACTTTTTTTATACTCCTCTTGAGTCTTATATTTGAAAGCCAAATTTTCTATTCAGCACTGCTCTTTTTATCAGAAATGTCTGAAAGGCCGCTATTTCATTGAACATCTATTCCTCTTCTCCCAAGGATTATATTCAGTTTTGCTCAGCAGGTGATCCTTGGTTGTAATTTTAACTCTTTTGTTCTCTGGAATATCATATTCCAAGCCTTCTAAACTTTTAATGTAGAAACTGCTAACTCTTATTACTATGGCTCCATGATTTTGATCTATTTTTTTTTGGGGGGGGGCTACTTGCAGTATTTTCTTCTTAATTCAGAAACTCTGAAATTTGACTATAATATTTCTGGGAGTTTCATTTTGGGACTTTTGTAAGGAAGTGAAAGGTGGATTCTTTCAACTTCTATTTTATCCTCTAGTTCTAGAATATCAGGACAATTTACCTTGATAATTTCTTGAAAGATGATTCTAGGCTCTTTTTTTGATCATGGTTCCCAGGGAGTCCAATAAAACTTAAATTAGCTCTCCTAGATCTACTGTCCAGGTCACTAGTTTTTTTTTTTTTCCCCAATGAGCTATTACATATTTCTCTCCCCCATTTTTTTCATTCTTTTGATTTTGTTTTATTATTTCTTGATGTATTATAAAGCCATTAGTTTCCACTTGCCCAATTCTATTGTTTTTCTTTCCCAAAAGGTAGATTTATATAGATGAGAAATTCAGAGGCAAGATAGGCACCAGGAGTGGCAAATATGAAAGAGATTTGGGAGAGCAATAGGGTTACTAAGGAAAGGAGTTTGGAAGAATCCATTAAAGAAATATGCCATGGGGCCTGGGCATGCCATTGACTAGCATGTTAGATTCATAGAGGAGTTTAAGAGGGCTAACAAAAGTTAACTGCAGTTAGGAGAAAGATGCCATTAAAGGGAAGACACTATAAGAAAGAGAGAAAGAGAAAGTACCTCATAATAGGCTTAGTTCTAGAAAAGACTCAGCCTCTAATTCTAATTTTTAAGGAATTATTTTCTTCAGCGAGCTTTTGTATTTCCCTTTACATCTGGTCAATTCTACTTTTTAATAAGTTCTTTTCTTCAGAGAATTTTTGTACTTTTTCTATTTAACCAATTCTGCTTTTCAAGGCAATCTTATCTTCATTGGATTTTTGTGCTTCTTTTTACCATTTCTATATTCTATTTTTAAGGTGTTATGATTTCTTCAGCATCTTTTTGTGCCTTTATTACCAAGCTGTAATTTTTTCTTGCATCACTCCCATTTCTCTTCTCAATTTTTCCTCTACTTCTCTTACTTGACTTTTAAAATGCTTTTTGAGGTATTTTATGGGCTTAGGCCAATTCATGTACTTCTTTGAAGCTTTGGATGGAAAAAGTCTTGATTTTGTCAACTTCTGGCAAAATCCACTGACAAGTCTCCATAGCAATTTTCTATGGTCAGGATCTTTTTCTATCATTTGCACATTTTTCAAGCCTATTTCTTGATTTTTAACTCTGTGCTAAAATGGGATTCTGATTCTGGAGGGTACCTTCCCCAAGCTTCAACTTTTTTGTGTAGCTATTTTCAAAGGCAATTTTGGGTACATGTAAGTTTTTGATTCTTTCAAGGCAGTATGATCTAGGAAAAAGAGGATTTACTACTCTCCAGCTCTGTCCTCTTGTCTGGGAGGGACCATAAGTGCTATTTTCCACCCTGAAACTATGGCCAGGTTCCCAGCTCCCATGTGACCACAAGTCCTGTCTGCAACCCAGGAAGTATGGGCAATGCAACAGAATCCTGCCTTTCATGCCAGCAAAAGGTACCCTGACATCTTCTGCTGCTCCAGAATTTGTTTTGAGGAATTTTATAAAATTATTTGTAAGGGTTTGGGGAAAAGCTCAGGTGAGTCCCTGCCTTTTCCCTGCCACCTGCGCTCTGTCTCCCCATAGTTTAATAGCTTTTAGGAAGAGTTATAAATTGTATTCCAGAATGGCTGGACTAGTTTACAGCTCTATCAATAGCACACTGATGTACCTGCTTCTTTGTAAGCCTCTCTGGCATTGGACATTTTCTTTTTTTTCTTCTTCCTTTTTTTTTTTGGTCAATTTTGCCAATCTGATGATTTGTTCAAAATTGTTTTAACTTGAATTTCTCTAATTATTAGTGATTTAGATTTTTTTTTCATTTTTCATTTTTTCAACTTGATTTCTTGCTCTGAAACCTGCCTATTCATCTCCTTTGACCTAGCAACTTCATCTAGTTCTCTTCGTGGCAAAATCAGCCCAAATGGGATTACCTGAAGAGTAGCAGGCAGGAAGCATCTGAATTACTACAATATTACAGAAGTCACTATCAAGTTAAGTTTTTTTCTGCAAATGAGAAACAAACACTGAGAGGTTATGGAAATTATATAATAGACATTATAGTTTATAGCCCACATCTCCACATTATAGTCTGGCTAATTAAATCATACTCCTTTACTTAATGCAAAAAGGCAACTTGCTTTTTTTTTTTTTTACTGCTTGTTAGGGAATGAAGGCAAGATGAAGAAAGTAAAGGAGAGAAAGGAGATCCAAAGGATAAAAGAGATTGTTTAAGAGTAAGGAGAGGGGTAGGAGTTAAGGGAGCTCCCAAATCTAGAATGCTTCAGGTCTTCCAGTTTCTGGATTATACTGAGGCAGTGGTTGTATTGTCAAAATAAAATATCTGCCAAGAAGATTAAAGGAGTGAATTGAATTCCCAGGGTATGCATGCATGCATACACACACATACAAATGTTTGATCAAAGAAACTGTCAGATTTAATCAAAACTTCTTCTTTTACACATTCTTCTCAGCTTCAGACTATGTGAAAGAAAAATTTTAAAAGTTTGGCCCAGCAGGACCAAAGCTAAAATAATGCTGAAGAAAAATACCTGGGAACACTCAGACCAATAGGGAGCAGAAAGCATTATACTTACTGTTCTGAAACAAAGCCCTCCCCACCCTTCTGCTATTCTCCAAGGTTCCTTTACTCTTAGGTTCTACCCTGATTTCATTATGACACATCTAAGAGTAAATAGCTGCAACTGGGAGAAAAGATGTAAGAATGGATGCTATTGATAGTCATTATGAGCGCTGTCCCCATCATCAAACTGGCTGGACCATTTTCACATCACCCTGAATGAGGAAGCAGCTGCATGGCAGCTCCTAGTTAAGGAGTTATTCTCAATGCACCACATCTTCTTGATGGTTAAATGCTCTACCTCCAGAAGGCAAATGTAAACACAGTAATATCACCCACTAGGGAATGTGAAGTGCCAGAATCTTTTCAAGAGCATCTCCATGCTAATAGACATGCCAGCAACAAAATACATTTGGAGTCTGCTGATCCCTATTAGGAAGAAGTGGGGGATTCTCAGGTGCTAGCTGTCAAAGGAATGCCATTTTAATGAGTACAGCATGCATCTAATACTTAACAGATACAGAAAAACGAGCTACTTATGACTGTAACATGACCACTGGTGGTAATGATAGTGATACCGAGTCTCTTAAAGATAATGTTCAAAAATCCATATAGAAATGAATCTAAACTATGAAAATCTGGCTCTTAAGTAAAGATGTTCCAGTTGCTGAAAACATAGATTATTTCTGTTGTAATGTTAGAGAAGGGCATGTTCTCAGAGGGATTTATGACAATCTCACATTAACTTTACAATTATCTCAGGGAAAAAAGTTTAAAATGGATTATCCAAAAAGTTTCTGAACATACACATATAAAGTGAATTTAGATTCTCAGACTAGATTTTACTTATCACTAGACACAATATGGATTTCATAGGAATAAATCAACCTATAGGAAAGGCAGAAGAAGAAAAAATACACAGTGACTAGATTAATGTAAATTAAAAGAATAACAAAATAAAGCAGAACACTGCATTACTCTATGAGCAATCTTGGCTCTAAATAGAGAGATGAGAAATAAACTTCCCTTCCTTTACTGGAGAGGAAAGGGATCACTGGTACATGAGTAGCTGCTATCTGTGTGATCTTAGGCAAGTCATTTCCCCAGCCTGTTTTCTCATCTATAAAAAGAGGAGACTAGAACAGATGGCCTCTGAATCCTCTGTCAATTCTAAATCCAGGATTTACTGAGTTGTTTTTCTTTGTCACAAGGGAAGGTTCACTATAGAAAGTAAAGGTCTTGAAAGGGATGTTTATTCATAAATTTTAAATATAAAAACAAAAGACAAATAAAGCCTTAAAAAGGGCTAAGTAGCCAAATAAACCTCATTTCACTTTTAAATAGTATTCAAATAATTTAGGCTAGTAGAATATGCTTGATTTTGATATAGCAGTTAACAAAGCCTCTCAAGATATCTTTGTGGATAGGCTGATTTAAAAAAAAAAAACACTACATTTAGGTTTTCAGCTGGTTAAACAACTGTTGCTAAAGAATTTTGATTAATGTATTTGTTATCTGTTTGGAGTGAGGTCTCCAGTGAGATGTCGTAAGACATTTTGCATAAGGACAAAAACAAGCAAAAGTTTAAGTATGACCTGTCTCCTCCAATATTGTCCTGACAAAAGTTATTTTGAAAAAAACCACTACCACTACACACATACCTACATAAACTATTATGACATATTCACACTCACCAAGGCACTAAGTCTAGCTATCCTGTCATTAAGATGTTCAACCACTACTCTAGGTTTAATATTCCCTACCTTGCTATCTGTTCTCTGCCTCCATGTAATTTTTTAAAATCAGTCATTTTGTATAAAAATGATAAATTAAATAGTGAGGAACACTTAAACCAAATAGGCAGATAATGCAAAGTTCAAAAGGATAGCAAATATTATTGATGAAAGAATCAAGATGAATGATTTTCTTGACAACCTAGAATATTGGGTAGAAACTAAAAAGCACAAATGTAGGATTCTGGGGTCAAAGAGCCAAACCTGGAGGAGAGTTCAAATATGATACAGTTCCAGGCCTTGTTTTACACAAGAGAAAGCTTTGTCCAGGGAGTAAGTTTAGTACTTTGTTCAGGCTCACAAAGGTGGGGATCAGAGGCCTCCTGTGATTCCCCCTCCTCTTATATTAGTCAGTGTTGTTTCACTTGGACTGCATGGGTGAACCCAAAGTACAGCATTTAGGCCCCAAAACTAAAGTTGTGCAAATACAGAATGGGGAAAGTCTGTTAAGATAGCGGGTAACTTGAATAACAGCAACTCTCATTTTCATAGCACCTTAAGGTTTGCTTGCAAAGAGTTTCGGTCCCGAGAAGCAAATGACATAATTATTCCCATTTTACAGATAAGCAAAATGAGAAATTCAGAAATTAAATGATTTGACCAGAGTTCACAAAGTCAGTGTCTGATGTGGAATTTGAACTAAAGACTCTAAGACTAGGGTTCTCTTCATCTTCTCACCACCTACCTGTGCCTCAAAAAAAAAAAAAAAGTTCTTGGGGACTTTAGCGGATCACAGAACACTACTAGAAACAGACTCCTCTTTATTTTGGTTTGTCCTCTCAGAATTCTCATCTTCCTTCAGTTCAGGTACTACCTCTCCCATGAATGCTTCTCTGATACCTGCAGTTGTTAGCATTCTCTCCTTCCCAAATTATCCTTGCACTGTGCTTGTCGGCATGAGTTATGTATCTCCTTAGCAGAATATGAGATCCAGTGAGATGTCAAAGGACTCTGTCTCTGGCCGTGTTTTGTTCAACATTTTATCAATAGTTTTGCATATAGATGCAAATAGGCAAAAGTGTAAGTATAACCTCTCACTTAACACTGTCCTGACAAAACATTGTCATTTCTCTCTGTCTCTCCACTACCTAGCTCAGACATTGCCTTGCATGCAGCAAGTGCTTAATAATAAATGTACTGTTGAACTGAACTGAATTGAACATAGCTGCCAAAGAAGCAGATGTGATCTTAGGCTACACTGAGAGATTACAGCACATATCATCATTCTCATTCCTGACACAGCCATTTATCCCGAGTTTTAGTTTAGAAGCAGGTGATCATGACAATATTCATTGTACATTTGGCTGGTCGGTTCTAAGATGCGGACTACTGTCTTCAATTATAAGCGTCACATTTTCAGAGGGACAATGACAAACCAGAAAATATTCAGAAGTGACCCAGAGATAGCAAAGTGACTCATACAGACTATGCTGTATGAGGAACAGTTGAAGAAGGTAGCAATATTGATCTTGAGGAAGAGAGGACTGAAGAAGAAACATGAAAGACATATTCAAACATCTGAAGGACAAATTTGTGGGAAATGGGGGAACTTGTTCTTTAGTGCCACAGAATTTAAAGTGGGGCCAAAGAGTAGAAGTTACAGAAGTTTATCTAATATGGAGCAAGTTTTCTAACAATTGAAGCTCTCTATTTGATATATTTTGCTTTCTGCAGAAGTAAATTCTCCATCACTAAAAATCTTCAAGCAGATACTAGACCATCTATTAGGGATGCCTTTAGAAGGGATTCCAGTATTGGATAAGATAACAGAGAAGAGGAACTTTTTAAGTCTCATGTGATGCTAAATTTTTACTAAACTTTGTAAGTATAAACACATCTTATTGGGAGAGAGGTAAAAGTGTTATGCCCTGAATTGTTATGCCCTAAATTGCTACGCCCTGAATAGAATTATTATGGCCACACACCCCCTTCCTTGCCATTAGGACTGGGAGAACTGAGTCAGGAAAAAACCTTGAAATACCCTTGAGTCATAAAACTTCAGATGCCTTATGTCAATCCTTGCTAGGATAATTCCCCTTCCTTTTGAGTTTCGCCTGTCACCTCAATGTCTCCTGTCCTCAACCTTCTTATCTTGACCCTTATAAATCCTTATGGAGATTAATCTTTGTCAGGATTAAGTTATGATCCTTTCCTGGAATTATGGCTTGTCCACTCATCCAGTATCCTCACTCCTATTATCTGCCTTTGTTTCCTCTATAAGATTGTATACTCAGGTTATGTATTCTGTTTGCAAACCCTATTTAGCTAAAACCCTATAAAAGTTTCCTGCCTCAGTTCCTCAGAGCCAAATGATTTTTGAACATGAGTTCCATTCCATCGGCTACCCTAAACTCTCCACATTAAAAGATTAAAAACCAATCTCTGTCTTACCTCAGTGTCTCTGGCAGTGTTTTAGCCTGTCTTCTCTTTGGGATTGCCCATACTTCTAAAGGCTTTTTGAATTCCTATTTTAGATAGCTAAACACTGTAGGTGTATACTCTTAATGCTGTAATTGGCACAAATGTAAAATTTCCCAATATTTTACAAGGACAATCCATAACAAAAAGAAATTAGCAATATTCTGTTGCTTCAGTGCATATGAATAGCAGAGGCATATCAACGGAATTTATATTCCATTGACCAAAAAATCCTTTAATATAGTTATAATAATAGTTGTTTCTTCGATTTCTCTGCCTAGGGATACGTTACATATGCTGGCTGCAATATATTGAAAACATTAATATTTCATATATGTAAATGCTTGAATATGGATGTTTACAGCACATTTCCAAAATTGATCAAAAGGAAAAAGAAAATCAGATTTCTAAAAACAAAAACAAAACAAAACAAAACCTTAACCATTTGCTTCCCTGTTCTGAAGAGTACCAGGGAATCTGTGGAGATTTGATAACTAAGAGTAATACAGAAAATACCTTATGTCTCCCATTTAAAAAAAAAAAAAAAAAAAAAAAAACAAAGGGTTTTTTTTTTTTTTTTTTTTTTTTGTATTTCTGCCTTGATCTTACCTCTCAGAACATTTAACAAGGCCCTTAAGAAATTCAAAAGATTAAGACTGCCTATCTGAATACCTACTATATGTTAAAGACTTCAATAACCCAAGACTGGCAATCTGCATATCCATTATGTGTCTAAGGCCCTGGGAGACCTACAGAGACAGGCAAAAGATTAATCCCAGACATTAGGGAACTTAGATTTTTTTAAAATATCAAATGACTGGGCTAGGGGAGGAGTCATTTCTGGGGGCAAAAAGGAAGGTACAATAAATAGTACCTGCAGTACAAGGTACTTGGAGTGAACAATCAGGGTAACGTATCTAAAGCATTTTTCCAACCTTAAATCTATATAAATCTTTTGGCTCTTCCTCTTAGGCCAATTTCAATGGTACAGGTAACTTCTAGTCAAGAAATTGCCTCTACCAAAGTAGACTGGAACTGTCTCTTCAATTTAAAGGATTGTGATTATATATTTAATCTCAACTAGTATATGTGTATATTTATATGTGCATACCCATGAATACCCATATTTCTAGAGTCTTGGAGAGTTGCCTCAGGCATTAAAACATTAAATGCATAGGCCTAAAGAATGTAGGTCTAGGGGCAGCTAGGTGGTGAAGTAGATAGAATACCAGTCCTGAAGTCAGGAAGATCTGAGTTCAAATTTGACCTCATATACTTAACACTTTATAGCTGTGTGACCTTGGGTAAGTCACTTAACCCTAATTACCTCAGCAGAAAAAGAAGAAGAATAATGTAGGTCTACCTGCATATAAGGTGGATTGTCTTTTTTAAGACATATTGTCTCTGATATATATATATATATATATATACATATATATATATATAAACTATTTATTATGAGGAAAAAATAGCGTTTGCATTAGACTGTGAGGGATATCTGCTCTTTCTAAAGTTTAGCACACAATGGAAGTAAAAATTTAAATTTGGTTAAATAGGCTTTTTTTTAAAAGAGAGATATTCTCCCCCCCCCAAAAAAAAAGATGGGCAAGAGTTAACAAATAAAGAGAAGTGAGAAAGGCTTCCAAAATTGGAAAGGGGGAGTAGTATAATATAAAAATTCCCTGAGCCAGGAAAGCATAAAATATGATCAGGGATGACTATGAATAGACCTCTTGGCAGGAATGGAAAATTTGTAATTCAGAGTGTTTTTTGTTATTCAGTTGTTTCTGACTCTTTGTGACCCCATTTGGGTTTTCTTGGCAAAGACAATGGAGTGGTTGTCCATTTCCTTCTCTAGCTCATTTTACAGATTAGAAAATGGAGGCCAACAGAAGCTTAGGGTCACACAGCTAGTGAGTAGCTGAAGCCAGGTTTGAACTCGGAGACATGAGTCTGTGCTCCAGATCTGGGAGTCTCTCCACTGTGCCACCTAGCTGCTCCATTTAGGGTATAGACAATGACATTAAAGATAATTTTCATTAATTATTTCCTCTCAAATCATCCCAGATGAGAGAGGTTGGCATGACGTCCTTGTTTGTCTTATGAATTGGGTAACTGAGAAAACTTCATTCAGTGTGATGTCCCCCTCAGGGAACCAAAGCCGTTCTGCAAAGTATTCTTTAGTTATGGGAACATCTGCCATTCCTGACGCTTGGCAGAAGCCAAAATCCTCGGCACACACTCATAGCTGCTGGCATTAATTCAGAAAATTCCCTTATAACTAAGGCAAACCTGGGGGGAGCAACCTCAGAAGCAGAGAGGCTCTGGAAGGTAGAGAAAGATCTAAGGTTTGGACACTATACTAGGAGCACAATTCAATTTACCCTGGGCATTGGCAGCAATGGGCAAAATGAACATGACTCTCCACTTGAAACAGGACATAGAAAATTTCAACTCTTAGAGGTCAAGGCTTCCTGGAATTGCTACAAATTATGGGACACAATACATCAGGTACATCTGTCATCATTTGGGCTGCTGGTAGCAAATGCCCTGTAGCCAGATGACTTTCAATTAAACTACAGAGAAGACTGAGATGCTTTTGGTGGCAACTTTGTAGTCATGTCTGTGTGAGAAGCACTAGAACAAGATTAAATCGTGCTAAAGATCAGGCAGCATGCATGTCTCTAAAAGAACCAGAGTTGAAATTTAAGATATTCTATAACCCTAGCCTATATTGCAATCTGCCTAACTGCACTGATGTCTGTTCTTATCAGTTCCATCAACTTCATTTCCCTTCTCTGACAGCCATCTGTGTGATCAAAGCTCCCCTTTGTCTTTATAAAAAGTAACATGGTATTTTGCTTTCCTTTATTGGGAATTAAATTCTGTCTTGGGTGGTAGTAGACAGTTCTCACAGGAGTAATGTAAATGCTTGTAAATGCTGCTGGTTTACTTCAGAGCACATGTCCTTTTTTTCTGTTCTTTTAAATTCTACCAAACTGACAACTTGAGGCAGTCAACCAGAGACACGTTATATCCCCTGGAAGTGCTGAGACTGCACAGTCAGCACTCTGCCTTCACTGCAGCAAGATGACAGGGTTATCTTGGGCTGAACTCTCATGACATGTTTAATAAAGTGAGCCTTTAATCCATTAAGGTAAGCACCCAGGGTTTTTGCTTCTTGACTTCAGTAGAATTGACTAGCTCTGTATGAGCTGGGTTCCAAACTGGAAGTGAGAAACACGGATGAATGGAGTGGGCAAGGGGCTATTGGGAGATGGGACAAAGTTTAGGGTCCATTGATGGGAACGCAATCATGTCCATCAACGTGAGGAGGAGTAATAGTTGTGAAGAAGCTGGAGGCAAGGAGAAGAAACTCAACTAGCTGAAGACTGGGCTGGAGTGTGGTTTGTTCTCTTTCTCCTTGAAAGATGAGCTGATTTTGAGCTTTTGCCACCTGTCCTTCTGGTACTTTCAACAAGCCACGCACCTAAGCAGAGCTTACCACAGAGGGCATTCTGGGTCTGCTTTAGGCAGGATCCAGTGAGAAAGAACATCATAGATGTGATTCAAGTATAGGATTTTGCCACAAATCTTGCACAGCTGTACTTTTAAAATAAATTCTATGACCACTTTCAGTCCTCATTCCTCCCAGTTCATTTGCCCATTTCATTATTACTAATAGGAAGACAGGCAAACTGAACAACACAGGACAGGAAAATAAAGTGAAGATGAATTTATTAACAGTCTATTTTTCACCAGAGCACAATCTTCAAAGCAATATGCTGCACTGTCATTATCTCATTACAGTAATTTCAACACTTGCTCCTGTTAACTTATTAAAAAACATTTTAAATCATTTTCTTCATTGCAGGCACAACAAACTTGCTCATTACCCAAATATGGATTAGTGCCAGATGATATGGCAAAAAATGTCATAAAAGAAACACACACACATATATATATATATATATATGAGATGTGTATATGGAACACAGGGTAGCAACTTCTACCTACCGAGATGACACCTGAAAGCAACTGTTGTCATTGTGCCAAAGCAAGGCTGAGGCATTATCCCTTCCAACCTATCTTGTACCATATCAAGGAGCACAGATTAGCAAAATCGCAGAATCTCAGAGTCAGAAGGGATCTCAGGGAGTATCTAATTCAACCTGAATAAAAATTCCCCTCCATGATTATTTACCCAACAAGAGGTCATCCAGCTTTTGACTGAAAACCTCTTGGGAAAGTGTACCCACAGGCTCTAGAGGCAGTCTGTTATACTTTGGGATAGCCTTCTGTTATACTTTGGGATAGCCTTCTGTATTAGGGATTTCTTGTATAAAGGCCAAATTTGTTTTATACCTTCTGCTCATTGCTGCTTGTTATGTTCTCTAGGGCTAAGAACGACTTGCTTCCTTCATGTGACATTCAGGTGACTGCCCTTCCAATAAAGACTAGCTATCACATTCCCTTGCTTCAAAGCTCCTCTTCATAACGTAATAAATCCTTGGTTCTTTTCATTCATCCATAGGTGGCAGGAAACAGAAATACTTCACTATCCTATCTTTCTCTGATCATCTTCCAATTTATCAATGTCCTTGCCAATATCCAAAATGTAGATTCTAAAACTGAGCACAATACTCAAGCTCCTGAGTAGAACAGAGCTGGTTGCAGTATCCCTTGCTTCCCTACCTCTGTACCCTGTGCCTCTCTTATGAAAACCCATGATAACTTTCTTAGATGTATACCTCTTGTCACTTCATTTTGAGCATGCAGGTCACTAAAAACCACACAGTTCCCCCCTCCCCGTTTTTTCTTTCTTTAAGGCAAAGTATTATCTTGTCATGATTTCTCCATCTTGTACTTGGGCATTTGATTATTTTAACTAAAGTAGAAAGATTGGTCATGTCACTGTTAATAAAGCATGACCTCCCATACAAAACTTTTTAAAAGTACTTAGATACTGCCATGACTGGACTTGAGGCTGTTTGGGATACATAAAACCCCCTAGACATGGAGCCAGAAGACAAGGATGGGCCACAGCTCCGCCACTAGCCAGATGTGTGGGTGACCTGAGGCATCCAGCAGAGACCTGGTCTCTGAACTTGAATTTACTCATGTGTTAAATGAAACATGAGCTCCATCCTCATACTTCACAGGATTGGTGTGAAGATTAAATTAAGTGATTGAACACAAAAGTGCTTAATAAACTGTGAGGACTATATAGAAACCAAGGATCATTTTAAATATCCTCAATAGCATTCACATGTTAGGTGTTAGGTGGTGGATCTGTATACATGGGCATATGTCAAAACCTCGGGATCTGTGATGTAGAAAACAAAGTCCTAACCCTTCAGTATATCTATTTCTCTGTCTCTCTGAAACACCAAATTTAACTTCTAAAGGAGCATTCTTATTCTCAGCCTTGTGATGAAGTAGGGAGGCAATGCAGTCTCACAAAAAAACAAACAATGTATGAATAGGTACCTGGCATAGCCATGGAGAGGGCTGCTTTTGAAGACTGGAGTGGGAGAAGAGAGAGAAAGTGAAGGGAAAAAGAGAAGGGGGAAAGGACAAAATGAAGCAGATTTTAACATAGTTCTTCATCTGAAGGGGGAAGAGTCTGGCTTAGTCTCAGCCACGTGCCAGGTTTTGTGCCAGGGACTTCTATAACAGCGTGTCTATTCACCTTGGTTTTCCATTGAAAAGTGATTACTGCCAGAAGCAGGTCAAGGGCATGTCTTAGTTCCCCTACTACAAATAAATACCAAACACAAAGGAGAGAAAAATGCTAAATTCAACCAGGTCCATTTGATTGTCACATTCATTTCCTTTTTAAATACTCCATTTTCCCTAGTGTAACAGGAAAATTGTTTTTCCAATAAGGCAAATGGGTTATGATTTGCTCCCTGAAAATAAACACACTGTAAAACCCACTCTAAATTCGTTTTTTCCCCTTTCATGTGCTATTTGCTTTCCATTTGTAACGGGCAACATGCTGTCATTTGGGGTTGACACTCTTCAGATATATAAGGATCTGACAGAGCTGAATATCATTCCTTCCTATTCCCTTAAAGCTGTAAAATCCTCACTTGGCCTCTGCTCCCATCCTTCTTCCTTTCTCAGTTTTGTAGTTCTATTTCTCTACCTCTAATCCAGACTAATGCACAAGGGCATTAGTCTTCAAAGGGCACAAGGACCGTCTGCTAGAATTACAAATGAAGAAAAGTATCTTTCTCTCCTGAAACAGGACATTTTTCTTTTTATGGCGCAGGCCTTAGTGTAAAACTGGGCATCAGAATGTAATTCTCCCCAATGCTTCTGCTCTTCTTGCCCCAGAGACCAAATGGAATCATTAAGACAAGCCAATTAAAGTTGGCATCTGTACAGTATGCCTTAAAAAATAGGAGCGGGAATCTCTCATCTCCAGCAAACACACATACATACACACATACACACATTCTGTCCCAGTAGCTAGGAGATGTAGGGGGTCTAGCAACTATTACGGATTCAGATCCTGCTGAAACTTAAATATATTTACTGCCCAGCTTTTGAATTTCCACTCCAGGACATAAAGAGTAATCTTATTAAGTGGCATAATGAAATTTAGATTTATTTAAAACATAAATTTAGACTCAGAGTCTAACTTCCAATTAAGTTGGAAATTTTTCCAACTTAAAAACAGTCACTGGGAGGCAAATTTATTGTTTCTCAGTAAACATCTTTACATAATTCCTCCTATGAATAAAGTAGACTTAGAAGAGAAGAGGGGGACAAATGAAGCATTTGAGCATGAGATGTCATCATATGTGGTTGACTTGATTTCCCGAGGGCACACCAACCACAGGTAAGCTACGCCCCCCCCCTTCTCTTAGTCATGTGATCCAGTGTATCTATCCATACCATAACACCTTTCCTTAAAGCCATAGAATTTTAGCAATGGAGAGGGGCCTGACTAGGCCAACTCCATCTATTGCAAAAGCGGGTAGTGAGGTACTGGGGAGTGAGGCAACATGTATAAGGTCCTGCAGTGATGGAGTATCAGTACTAAGACTGGAACTCAGGCCTCCTGAAATTCAAGTTTTCAGCTCTTTCTACCATACTACTATGATTTCTTGATTTTAACAATGGATTAATGCATCTTTTATCTTTTACAAGAATTAGAAGTCACATTTCAAATTATACCTTTACATCAGCATAATTAAACCTTTAAAAGGGGGGTTGGCAATGAAATTAAAGGCTAGAACTTAACAGACACATTAAGACCTGCAGATGCCAGTAGCAGGCAGTTCCCACCCAAATGCCTCCCCCTTTTCCTTCTATCACTATATATATAATGGCAATTATATTCCAGGGTGAATAATACAACTATCTAAATGAAACATTTAAAAAATGTAATATGACATAAAAGGATTAGCTGTTCAAAGACTTGTGGCTGTGGGAAGGAGAAGGATGGATTCAGGCCGACAATTTCATAAAGTAGTCATCAATTATTTAAATCATTGTGATTTTTCATATAGTATTCTGGACCCCAGTGGGGGAAAACATTTTTAAGAATTTGAAAACCACAAATTAATGTGTTTTGGGGCAGGATCTTGCTTTTGGTTTTGGAATGAAATATGCTTTGTCTTTAAAGAGGAAAGAAAGGAATAGGTTTGTAAAAGTTAGTTTTAAAAAGTTAGCCAATTCTCTTCAACAATGAGATGTTTCAAACCAGTTCCAGTTGTTCAGTGATGAAGAAAGCCATATACATTCAGGGAGAGGCCTATGGGATCTGAGTGTGGACCACAACATAGCATTTTCATGCTCTCTATTGATGTTTGCTTGCATTTTGTTTTCCTTCTCAGGTTTTGTTTTTTTTTCTTGTAGATCTGATTTTTCTTGTACAGCAAGATAACTGTATAAATATGTATACATATATTTGATTTGTCGTGTATTTTAACATAATTAACATGTATTAGACTTCCTGCCATCTAGGGGAGGAGGTGGGGGAAGGAGGGAAAAATTTTAACAGAAAGCTTTGCAAGGGTCAATATTGAAAAATTACCCATGTATATGTTTTGTAAATAAAAAGCTTTAATAAAATAAAATAAAATAAAAAGTTAGCCAATGAGCACATCTATTTTTCTACATTCAGGGCCTTAAAGATATTGGGGTAGAGACATCTAATTCAATTCTCTCATTTTACAAATGGGGAAACTGAGATCTAGACAACTTAAGTTCTTTTTCAGAGGCCATAATGGTGACTGGATTGGGATCTGAATTTGAAATGAGGTCCTTGAACACTAAATCTAGCATTCTAATTTCTATATGCTATTAGTCATTAGGTGAGAATCTAATTACTCATTCCTAATGAATTTAACTCAGTTTGCTCTCACTTATGTTTTTGGCATCCAAAGGCCCATATGTGGCTCCCAATCACTGGCCTCTTGTGGCTGGTGCCAGTTTTACTCTTAGTTGTCTGTAAATGCTCCATTAAAAACACAATTGGGACTTGGTCCTTTCTCCTTCTCTGCAGAGCGGAGATTTATATTGGGGTATATATACCCCAAGTAGAATTTAGGGATGGATGTTCTTGACACTCTCCATGTGTATTCCTCATAATTATTTTTTCCCACTTAGGGCATGAAGAAACTAAGACTACATGGTGAGAAGCTGGAAACTGAGCAGATCCCATCAGTTGGAGAATGGCTGAATAAGTTATGGCACATGAACGTTATGGAATATTATTGTTGTGTAAGAAATGATCAGCAGAAGGATTTCAGAGAAGCCTGGAGAGACTTATAGGAACTGATGCTGAGTGAGATGAGCGAAACCAGGAGATCATTATACACAACAACAAGACTATATGATGATCAATTCTGATGGACGTAGCTCTCTTCAACAATGAGATGATTGAGGGCAGTTTCAATGATCTTGTGATGAAGAGAGCCGTCTACACCCAGAAAGAGGACTGCGGGAATTGAATGTGGATCACAAAAAAGCATTCTCACTCTTTTTGTTGTTGCTCACTTGCATTTTGTTTTTTTTATTCATTTTCTTTCATTTTTGATCTGATTTTTCTTGTGCAGCAAGATAACTGTATAAATATGTTCACTTATATTGAATTTAACATATATTTTAACATGTATAACATATATTGGATTACTTGTCATCTAGGGGAGGAGGTGGGGGAAAGGAGGGGAAAATTTGGAACACAAGAAAAGAAACTAAGACTACAGAGGTTAATGTCACAGGTAATAAGTGGATTTGTAAGAGCCAGGATTTTACCTGAAGTCTGACACCAAATAAGATGCTCTTTCCATTGCCTCATGGTCTAGAGTTTAGAATAAATGTTGACCTTTTTTTTTCAGCTGTGTGACATTTTTGGTGGGCCTTCTAGATTTAACTTATGCTTAATATTGGATTGAAGTCATTGGGGATGGTTATTTTCTTTCCTTTCTCTCTCAGGGTCAATGTCTGTTTTTCAAAAGTGGCAACTTTTGCCATGTAAGATATTATGGTGCTCTACAGAGACACATCCTGCCCAATGGTGTCCTGAACAGTGATGTTTTGCAAAAAATCTTTAACTAAATAATTAAATTAAAAATAACAAAAAAACTTAATTAAAACCAACTAAAATGTTGTTGCAATGAACATCCACTTATAATAAATAGTAGTCCTATGAGACTGACTCATGTGCCATCATTTTCCAAATAAAATACCCTTCAAGAATTTATTAATAATAGTAGGCAAGAGTATGCCTATACAAGGCTCTTCTGGATTCTTCTTTTTTCCCCTCACAGTATTATGAGCTGAAGCCTGTAAATAACCCCAGTTATGCATAACTTTACAATAGCCACAGGAGGCAGTTTGGAAGTAGACACATAGGGAACTTTTTCTTCCTGATCTCAAAAAAAAAAAAAAAAAAAGTTCTTCCCCCCACAGAGAATTAGGCAGGTCTATACCAGAATATAAATTCTTGCACGAAATTATAGGACCTTATTTACTGTGAAGTAAAATTCTAAGTAACATAGTCAGGCAGTCACTCTTTTCTGCACCAAAATGGCCCTCTTTGCCAGCAAATAGCCTAAGGCCTACTACCTACCACCCTGACTGCCAGCCCTGCAGCACTGAAAAATGAGGTCACAGGAGGATTTCTGCAATAGGATGATAGGGAGCCTTGACCTTGGGCTGACCAAGAGGACAGCAAATTCAGGAATACTTCAAAAGGAAGATGGAATTAAGCTCCCTTACTAAAAACTGGATAAAGAGAAGTACTATATATCCAATCAAGAGAGGTAAGGCTGTTCTCTCTTTTAGTGGCAGTTTATCTGAATTAGCTTTTGTAGCTATTTGCAAGTGAATGCTAAAAGTGTTCTGGACCCTACAGATAGGACCATCATAGAAGCAGCAGTAACTAAGGGAGAGAACAGGAGATTAAAAATGAAAAAGAAAAAGAAAAGAGAAAACTAAGAACGATAGATGAATTTTTTTTCAAAAAAATTAATTTTCAATATGTCATAACCAAATAAGGAGGAATGACCCAGATAACTTGTTAATGAGCTAGCCATGCCATCTTTTCCTCCAAATCAGGACATTTCCTGGCAGGGCTCTTGTGTGCCTAACAAGGTAATAAATGAGAAATGTACAGCTTAATCTTTAAACAAACATGAACAAACCCCAGCCAAATGGCTACTCCTGTGGACAGAGAGATGACAGAGAACCCTGTCCAGAAGTGGGCTGAGAGGGCTCAGCAAGGGAAGCTGAATGAAGATTTATGAATGCAATATTTATCCCAGGAAGGCAGCTTGTTTGGGTTGTTTGGCTAATTAAAATAATCAATCAAGACTGGTTTCCAAGGCAGAACCAGGTAAAATGCTGGCAATCACCAAATGTCAGGTAGCTATCGTGACATCAGCCAAAATCTCCAGCTGTGCAGAAAAAAGACTGACTAGAACCTTCTTGTCTTCACCTCACACCTCAATTACCATAACATATTTCTCACTGTCCTCCACAACACTCTGACTCAGCCTCTCCTCTCCAACTCTCAATCCGTTCTGCATCTGACTGTTTAACTTTCAATCCCTCTGCAATCTGGCTCCATTCCGCCTCTACTCTATTCCACCCCCAAACATTTCATCTGCTTCAGCCAGGTTGGTTTCCTCATGGTCACATGAGCAGACCCCTTTTATCCCCTGTTCTGTGTCTTCACCCATTTTGTCTTCTGGTCTCTCATGTCTTCTCTTCTTTCTACTTATCCCAAGCTTACAGGTCTTTTAAGATAAAGACCGATAAGCCCAATTAAACCTTTCCTAACTATTTCTTCTAATCCTTTTTTATCTGACTCTTTTATAACCCTTTGGGTTTATGTTGTTCATTTATTTAATAAATCTTTGTTGAGTAATTATGTGCTACAATATAAACATATACAAGACAGAGCATCTGGGTTTTTAGTCCTGAATTCTATCCTTTGTAATGTTCTATAATTTATGTTCACTTTTTTCCCCCCAGCTAGACTGTAAACTACTTAAGGGCAAGGTATATGCTTCTATATCCCTATGGTATTTATTACCATGGTAGGCACTTAGAAGGTGTCTAATAAATGCTGCCCGACTTATTTTGTTGTTGTTGTTTAGTCATTTTTTGGTAATTTCTGGTTCTTCAAGAGCCTGTTTAGGAATTTTTTGGCAGAGATACTGGAGTGCTTTGCCATTTCTTTCTCCAGCTCATGTTACAGATGACGGAAATGAGGCAAAAAGTATTAAGTGTCTTGCCAAGGGTCCCATAATAAATATCTGAAGTTGGATTTGAACTCAGACCTTCCTGACTCCAGGTCCAGCACTCTATACACTATGCCATCTAGCTGTCCATTACTAATCTAATGAATCATCTTATATGTGGTCTGAGGCAACAAGATGGTGTTAGTGGTTACAATCCTGAGTCTGGGGGCAGCAAGACTAACTCCTTAAGTTCTAATCTGGCCTTAGACACTTACCAGCTTTGTGATCCTGTGCAAGTCACTTAACCCTGTTTGCCTCAGTTTCCTCATCTGTAAAATGAGCTGGGACACGAAATGGCAAACCACTCCACTATCTCTGTCAAGAAAACCCCAAATGGGGTCAGGAAGACTTGGACATGACTAAAACGACTTAATAAAAACAACACATGCATGTCTGAATAACTGTTCCTGTTGCTATCGCAGAACTTGAGCTAGTCTTTCTGAAGTCTCATCTTGCTGTTGCAAAGACAAATGTTGAGTAGGTGAGAATGGAAGCTAATGTCTTTACATAGTTAATATTAACAGACAATTAAGTCCGTATGCCTTTAAAGTATTTTTTTTCCTTTTCTCTTTTTCTTGCCAAAGCTTCTTTCACCTGGGTTACAATATTAGTTAGAGCACAAATTACTTAGGATGAAACTAAGATACAAAATTTCTCAACAGCTGCAGCTCTGGACACACTCAACTGGCTCCTCACAGTCAATCTTAGTGGATCACTAAGTGGATCGGCATTCTAGTCCTGAGTAGAGTGATAGCAATCATTTGTTTGGGCTTTGGTTCCAGCTCTTCCTCTCTATTTGTGGGATCTCTTGATTGGCTCCTGTTTCTCTAACACATTAGCAGGGAGTGGGAGGAGGCAAGGGGAGATGTATTTGAAGATGCCTTTGTTAACAAGTAAAGTCATATACACTTCAAGCAAAAGCACCTCTTCAAAGATCTGACTGACAGAGTGCTAATGTAGTTCAGTCCTCATCAGCAGAACTGTCATAAGTGATTACCCTTCTCTCTTGCTTAACCACCAAGGAATCCACTGCAGCAGGATCAAAACACCCTGAGGTAAACCTCTTCCTGAAAATGCCCAAATGGAGTCAATTCATTTTACAAATGTTTAAGTGTGTAAGCAACTTGCTTAGAGGTATACAACAATGTATTAAAATTGTGACTAGAAACCAGTTCTTTTCATGATTAGTATTCCATCAATTATAACACAATTTCAATATTTACTTGTAATGGAAAAGAAATCCCAATACTTGTTTTTTTTTTTTTTTTTTAAACAAGGGCTCATCAGAACCAGATCATTATACACGGCGACAACAAGACTATACGATGATCAATTCTGGTGGACATGATTCTCTTCAATAATGAGATGATTCAAACCAGTTCCAATTATTCAGTGATGAAAAGAGAGCCATCTACACCCAGAGAGAAGACAGTGGACCACAACATAGCATTTTCAATCTTTCTGTTACTGTTTGCTTGCATTTTGTTTTCTTTCTAAGTTTTTTTTTTCTTCTTGATCTGATTCTTCTTGAGCAGCAAGATAACTGTCTAACTATGTATACATATATTGGATTTAACATATTATAACATTTAACATGTATTGGACTACCTGCCATCTAGGGGAGAGGGTGAGGGGAAGGAGAGCAAAATTTGGTTTTGCAAAGGTCAATATTGAAAAATTACCCATGCATATGTTTTGTAAATAAAAAGCTTTAATAATAAAATTAAATTAAAAAACAAAAAAGCAAAACAAAAAACAGAAGGGCTCATACTGATTCCATTCTGATATTCCTCTAAGCAAACAAATATTTTACAACACAAAGCAGATCATGGTTGTGAATCTCACCTATTATAGTTAACCTCTCATTTACTTATAATTGATAGCAAAACCTTTGTTAAAAATATCTCATATTACTTTTATGTAGAAAATGGAAAGATATTCATTAATTAATGATGCAAGTAGATGGATTCAGGATTGGTGGATGGCCAAACTCAAAAAGTATTTGTTTCATTTACTTTCCTTTTTGATCTGATTTTTCTTGTGCAGCAAGAGAAGTGTATAAATATGTTCACACATGCTGGATATAACATATATTTTAACATGTATAACATACATTGGATTGGGGAGAGAAGAGGAAAATCTTAAATACAAGGCTATGCAAGGATCAATGTTGAAAAATTATCCATTCATATGTTTTAAAAATAAAAAGCCTTAAAAAAATTTTGTTGTTAATGGTACATTGTCAACTTGAGAGGAAGCTTCTAGTGGTGTGTCCCAGGGATAATTGTATTTGGCCCTTTTGTGTTTAATATTTTTATAAATGACTAAATGGCATGCTCATCAAATTTGTAGGTAACACAAGGCTGAGAGTGAGAGTTAATATACCAGGTGATAGAGTAAGGCTCCAAAAAGATCCTGTTGGACTAGAATACTGGGGTGAGTCCAATAAAATAAAGTTCAGTAGGCATAAATATTAAATCAAGTACAAAAAACAGTTGGGTACAAAAACTCCCAGCTCCAAAGGGACAAAAAAAGGGAAGTATGTTGAGCAGCAGTCATTTTGAAAAAAGATCTGGGGGTATGGGATCTTAGTGGATTGCAATATCAGAGCAATTTACCTCTACACTTGTTCTTCATAATCTCATCAGCTCCCATCAGTTTATCTTTATATACTTCACCCCTACTTACAAACCCATATTCACACTTACATACATATAGTACCTACTAAAAACACATATGTATGTATGTACATTTTTATGCATACAACTCTAACACCTTCCCGCAGCTTCAGTACAACATATATATGTATGTTTACAACTCTAATATCTTCACAGCAGGAATGTCATGATACTATAATCTCCATCCCCCCATACCCCAAGAATATTACCATGGATTTGAGAATATAAGACCCCTCTCTTGTTGGATAAATGAGAATCCTAAATTATCATGGAGGGAACCAATCTGAGAATAAATAATATAAAAATGTTAATTACTACAAAATTTTTAAATGTAGAGAAAATTAGAATTATGGAGAATTTCTACTGTGGGAGTTAACTCAGTAAGAGTAAGGTACGAGTCTAGTGACTTCTTAGTTACACATTTCACTATTACACTATTACCCTTACACCAATACAATCATATCATTTGAATGTCTCAGTCATGTGTACTTTTCAAAGAAAAATAATTTTTCAAAAATTTAATTGACTAGGCTTAATCTCAACTCAATGATTTTCATTAACATTTCCAGCAGACTTTAAATGGTAATGTGTCAAAGTTAATAAAAGACAGATCTATATAATACTAGACAGAGGAAAAATAACAACTGGTCACCATTCAAATGACATTAATTTCAGTCCTCTTTTCTTGTGAACATAATTTGATTTGATGAAAACAATATGCTACTTCTATTGGCCATATTTCATTAGGAAACTTGCAAGTGGTCCTGGCAGTTTCTTAGTTGGGGTGTGAGATATTCAGTCTGGGGAACAGCATACTTATTGCCAGAGAGTAACTCTGATGCCATGAGCTGTATAGACTGTTCACAAGACTTCAACTACAGCATCAGCAACTGCTCCAAAGCACCATTAGAGCTCACTAGGTAAGCCTTGCAAGCCTGCAGAAGGCAGGTAGGCCTCAGGTACAATGTAATGACACCAACACTTCCAAGGAACTTTTAGCAGAGGAAATCCAATTGCAAACATTATCCTTTAGGTTTTTGTACCATCATTGGGTCTTTGTTACATCATATCTGTAGATCCTACCTCAACAAATTCAAATTCATGCATAGTAAATGATTCTTTATTTTACATAAAGCACTATTATCAACCACTATGGAAGATATAAGTCCCAACTTCAAGGAGTTTTAAGTGGGAGGGGAGGGAAGATAAGAATCTTAAGTCACTGTAATAAAAATGCAAGAAATGGTTTTGAACTGTTAGAGGTGGGGCAGGGTTGGAGGAGAAAGAAATCACATCAAATTGAAGGAGGTTTAAGTAGATCTCATGGGAGTATCAATATTTAAGCTTCAAAGAATAGAATTTGAAGAGGTGAGGATGGAGAGAAGGTTATTCCAAACAGATGGAATTGCACAGTGCTGTGAAAACACTGCATATGGTTAGAGAACAGAAAATAATCAACCTCAGCTAGAAGACAGAGTACCTGAAGGAGACCAGAGAGGGGAGGTATATTTGGAATGCTAAGTCAGGGGCCAAATGAAGGGCCTGAATGTCAAGCTGATGAGTCTGTGTTGAATTCTGTAGACAAGGGGGATCCACTGAAGAACACTGAACAACTGAACTAGAAATTGGGGGTTGATCAGAATAATAATATATTTAGTGTTCCACAGAAGAGCAGAAACCATTCATACCATGTCACTCTCCTATCTCCTGGTCTCACAAACACTCCTTGACTCATTCATTCTCTCTCTCCTTCCCTCCCCCCTCTCTCTGACCAGATACCTGATAAGCAGGAACTGTCTTTACTCTCATATTTAATCAGAGAAAATAAGTTAAATTATATCTCCCAGGTCAATAATAAACCAGAGAAATGGTGATGAACAGACCTTAAGCCTTTGATCCCCTCCAGTAGACCATGAACTAACTAATCATTAGCAGGACATGAAGGCATACACTTTGGTCCATTTTTAACTCTAGGGCTTTAGTTTCAAAATGCAAAAGATGAGAAATGTTTCTCACTAAGGCAAAAGAAGGGACTTTGAAGTTTCCCCCTCAATTCCAATCAGTATGTTTTAGCCTTGGAATTGTGGTAGACTCCTGAACAGAGCCATGGTAGCTAAACAGAAAACAAAGGGAAAGAGGTGTTAATGCTAATTTTTCTCACTTTTCATGCTAGCAGAAGTCAGAAGCCCACCAACATTTAAGCTTCATTTTTAATCCCTGAAGTTCTCGTTGTGAGTCTTAAACCAAGATCACAACAGGATAAAAAATGCTTTACACTTCTGAGAAGAGGTCAGGAAAATGTTCAAAAATTTATGTTAAATCAAAAGTTTTCCTCCTTCCCTTCAGCACAATTGTTTGTGTTGTGGGGGAGAGATGAATGATTTAAGAGCACGGTCACTAGAAATCATACCTTCTTCTCAAGGGCACACATATGTAACTGACCCTGCATTGTTGAGAACTCTCCCTTACAAGATGAATGGGTGATTATTAAATAAATTTTGGCCTCAATTTTAAGAGCTGCCACTGCAGCTGATATCATGTATAGTTTGTACACAGGATAGCAGTACTATATATCATACATTGCATATATTTGTGATATACAGACGTAGAGACATTTCTTAAGCAGGGGTATGATTGCAGAACATCAATATGCCTACTGATGAATTGTCCCAGCATCCCTTACAGCACTAAGTAATGAATAGGCTTCATCAAAAGGTAACCCTACAACACTACTATGGGTAGAATTCAAGAAGGCTAAGAATAAACATGCTGAAATAAGGTCCAAAGAATCTGTGGGTTAACATGTAAAAGTCGGGGGCAGAGCCAAGATGGCGAACTGCAGACAGCGTCCTCTGTGAGCTCCTGAGACCTTCCCTCAGACCCAGACAAATTGAGCCTCCGAATTGGTTCTGGAGGGAGGGCTCCACCAAACACTTGGACTACAACGCACTTCTATCAAATATCTACTTTGAAAGAACTCCTGAGGTCAGTTTTAGACAGGCAGGGGATCAAGCAGCTCCCAGCGCTCAGAAACCATTGCGCAGCCGGGGTGCAAGTCCGGGGCTGGGACGGACCAGAAGATTTTAGGCTGCCAGGAAGTCCCTGGGAGACACTTGGGCCACT
>JAJPUD010000879.1:526584-541341 GCA_023553655.1 Myrmecobius fasciatus
GAAGATTTTAGGCTGCCAGGAAGTCCCTGGGAGACACTTGGGCCACTTTGCTCTGCTTGCGGGCAGGTGCTTTGGCAGGTCTACCTTTGATAAAGGGTGGATTGAGAGCAGCTGAAAGTGTGGTCCTAGTGTGGATCTAGTCAGATCAGCCCCAGACTGGAAGTCAACTCGGCAAATTGCCCCAGGGCAAATTGAAATCCCTGCTGCTGCTGCTGCTGCAGAATTCCCTGCTGGTGACTGATACCTCAGCTAAACATCATGAGCAAGAAGAGAGCTCTCACCATAGACAGCTCTTACGGAGAGAAACTAGAGAAGTCCCCAGATCCTGAGATTCTGAAAAGAATCCCAGATAAAGCCACAAAGGTGGACTTAAGCTGGTCTCCCTTTCAGAAGGCTTACCTGGAAGATTGCATAAAGAATCTCAAAAGAGAGCTAGAAGAAGATTGGGGAAATAAACTGAGAGCAGTGCAAGAAGGAAACATCGCCCTGCAACAGAGATGTGAAAAACTGGAAAATAAGTCTGGTGAATTGGAAAAAGTCGCCAACTCACTGGAAAATAAAGATAGTGAATTGGTAAAAGACAACAATTCACTGAAAAACAAAATTGGTGAATTGGAAAAAGTCACCAACTCACTAGAAAATAAAAATAGTGAATTGGTAAAAGACAACAATTCACTGAAAAACAAAATTGGTGAATTGGAAAAAGTCACCAACTCACTAGAAAATAAAAATAGTGAATTGGAAAAAGATAACAATTCACTGAAAAACAAAATTAGTGAATTGCAAAAAGACAACAATTCACTGAAAAATAAAATTGGCAAAATGGAAAAAGAATGCAATGAACCAAAAAATTCAATTGGCCAGTTACAAAAGGAGCTAAAAAAGATAACTGAAGGAAATAATACTTTAAAAATTAAAATTGAACAAATTGAAATGAATGACTCAATAAGACTTCAAGAATCAGTCAAACAAAAACAAAAAAACGAAAAAATAGAAGAAAATATGAAATATCTCCTAGGAAAAACAACTGACTTGGAAAACAGATCCAGGAGAGACAATCTAAGGATTATTGGACTCCCTGAAAGTCACGATGAAAAAAAGAACCTTGATGCTATCTTCCAGGAAATCATGAAAGAGAATTGCCCTGATGTTTTAGAATCAGAAGGCAAAGTTGGCATTGAAAGAATTCACCGATCACCTCCTGAAAGAGACCCCAAAATTAAAACCCCAAGGAATATTGTGGCCAAATTTCAGGACTATCGCACCAAGGAAAAGATATTACAAGCTGCTAGAAAAAAAAAAAAAAAAAAAACCACTTCAAATACGGAGGAACTGTCATTAGAATTACACAGGATCTGTCAGCTTCCACACTGAAGGATCGAAGGGCCTGGAATGAGATATTCCAAAAGGCAAAAGAATTTGGATTACAACCAAGAATAAGCTATCCAGCTAGAATGAGCATATCTTCCAGGGAAGAAGATGGTCATTCAATGATACAGGAGAATTTCACCTATTTCTAATGAAAAGACCAGATCTGAACAAAAAATTTGACCTCCAAACACACAACTCTAGAGAATCGTAAAAAGGTAAAAAGAAAAGAACTCTCGAGAACTATATCTCTACTAGGGGTATCCTTAAAGAATGGGGGTATAATTTGATTTCACTTTGATAATAATCGAAAAGAAATTAGCGGTGGAAGGTATATCATACTGTAAAAAAAGGGGGGGGAGGAGAAAGGAGGTAAAATAAAGTAAAAATAAAAAGGAGGTAAAATAAGGCAAAGTCTCATGAAGAGACATAGAAAATCTAATATAATTGAGGGAAAGAAGGGAGGGTGATGAGTATTCTTACCCTCATTAGATTGGGCTCTAAAAGAGTATATCAGACGCATTTGATTTCAGGGAAAAACTTGGCTCTCTGTATAGGAAGTAGGAGGGAAAGGAGGAAAAGAAAGGAATAAATTAATAGAAGGATTAGGGGAAAGGTGTAAAAAAGAGGGAGGGTTTTAAAGGGGGGAGGACTGTTAGAGGGGGGTTGTTATCAAAAACAAAATACTGGGGAGGGGGGAAGAGAGTAAGGGGAAAGGGAAGAGAAAAATATAACTCTGGGTAAATAAGATGGCAGGAAATATAGATATAGTTATTTTAACTGTGAATGTGAATGGGATGAACTCTCCCATAAATGGAAATGGATAGCGGACTGGATTAAAAGCCAGAATCCTTCAATATGTTGTTGAGAAGAAACACATCTAAAACATAGAGGTACATACAGAGTGAAGGTAAAGGGCTGGAGCAGAATCTTTTATGCTTCGAGTGAACAAAAAAAAAGCAGGGGTAGCAATCCTTATCTCAGATCAAGTAAAAGCAAAAATAGATCTAATTAAAAGAGATAAGGAAGGAAACTATATTTTACTAAAGGGTACCATAGACAATGAAGCGTTATCAATACTAAACATATATGCACCAAGTGGTATAGCATCCAAATTCCTAGAGGAGAAACTAACAGAGATGCAAGGAGAAATAGACAGTACAACTATACTAGTGGGGGATGTCAACCTTGCTCTCTCAGAATTAGATAAATCAAACCACAAAATAAACAAGAAAGAAACTAGGGAGATAAACCAATTGTTAGACAAGTTAGTTATGATAGATCTATGGAGAAAGTTGAATGGAGACAGTAGGGAGTTTACTTTTTTCTCAGCAGTCCATGGAACCTATACAAAAATTGACCATGTGTTAGGGCATAAAAACCTCAAAATCAAATGCAGAAAGGCAGAAATAGTAAATGCATCTTTTTCAGATCATGATGCAATAAAAATCACATGCAATATAAGGCCAGGAGAAAATAAACCAAAAGTTAATTGGAAATTAAATAATCTAATCCTGAAGAATGAATGGGTGAAAGAGCAAATCATGGACACAATCAGTAATTTCATCCAGGAGAATGACAATAAGGAGACATCATACCAAAATTTGTGGGATACGGCCAAAGCGGTTATAAGGGGCAATTTTATATCTCTAGATGCTTACTTGCATAAAATAGAGAAAGAAAACATCAACGAACTGGGCTTATTATTAAAAAAAACTAGAAAAAGAACAAATTAAAAACCCTCAATTAAATACCAAATTGGAAATTCTAAAAATAAAAGGAGAAATTAATAAAATTGAAAATAAGAAAACTATTGAATTAATAAATAAAACTAAGAGTTGGTTCTACAAAAAAAAACCCAACAAAATAGATAAGCCTTTAGTTAATTTGATAAGAAAAAGGAAAGAGGAAAATCAAATTGTTAGTCTCAAGAATGATAAGGGAGAACTTTCCTCCAATGAAGACAAAATTAGAGCAATAATTAGGAGTTACTTTGCCCAACTTTATGCCAGTAAAGTAGATAATCTAAATGAAATGGAGGAATATCTACAAAAATATAGATTGTCCAGGTTAACAGAAGAGGATATAACTATTTAAATTGCCCCATTTTAGAAAAAGAAATAGAACAAGCTATTAACCAACTCCCTAAGGAAAAAATCTCCAGGGCCAGATGGATTTACATGTGAATTCTACCAAACATTCAAAGAACAATTAATTCCAATACTATACAAAGTATTTGAGAAAATAGGGACAGAAGGTATACTGCCAGATTCCTTCTATGAGACCGATATGGTGCTGATAGCTAAACCAGGTAGGGTGAAAACAGAGAAAGAAAACTATAGACTAATTTCCCTAATGAATATTGATGCAAAAATTTTCAATAAGATATTAGCAATGAGATTACAGAAAGTCATCCCCAAGATAGTACACTATGACCAAGTAGGATTTATACCAGGGATGTAGGGCTGGTTCAACATTAGGAAAACTATCAGCATAATTACTTATATTAATAACCAAACTATCAAAAACCATATGATTATCTCAATGGATGCAGAAAAAGCATTTGATAAAATCCAAAACCCATTCCTATTAAAAACACTAGAGAGTATAGGAATAAATGGGCTTTTCCTTAAAATGATCAGTAGCATCTATTTAAAACCCTCAGCAAACATCATATGTAATGGAGACAAACTAAAACCATTCCCAATAAGATCAGGAGTGAAACAAGGCTGCCCACTGTCACCATTACTATTTAATATTCTATTAGAAATGTTAGCTTTAGCAATAAGAGAAGAAAAAGAGATAAAAGGAATCAGAGTAGGTAATGAAGAAACCAAATTATCACTCTTTGCAGATGACATGATGGTATCCTTAGAGAACCCTAGAGACTCAACTAAAAAACTACTAGAAACAATTCACAACTTTAGCAAAGTGGCAGGATTCAAAATTAATCCACATAAATCATCAGCATTTTTATATATTACCAACAAAGTTCAGCAGCAAGAGATACAAAAAGAAATTCCATTCCAAATAACAGATGATAGGATAAAATATCTGGGAATCTATTTGCCAAGGAAAAGTCAGAAACTATACGAACTAAACTACAAAACACTTTCCACACAAATAAAATCAGACCTAATCAATTGGCAAAATATTAAGTGCTCATGGGTAGGCCAAGCGAATATAATAAAAATGACAATACTACCCAAACTAATCTACTTATTTAGTGCCATACCAATCAAAGTCCCAAGAAATTATTTTACAGATCTAGAAAAAATAGTAGCAAAGTTCATTTGGAAGAACAAAAGCTCAAGGATTTCAAGGGGATTAATGAAAAAAAAGGCAGATGAAGGTGGCCTTGCTGTACCAGATCTAAAACTATATTATAAAGCAGCGGTCATCAAAACCGTTTGGTACTGGCTAAGAAATAGAGCAGTCGATCAGTGGCACAGGACTGGTAATTAGGACAATCTAGGCAATAACCTTAACAATTTAGTGTTTGATAAACCCAAAGACCCCAGCTTTTAGGATAAGCACTCACTATTCGGCAAAAACTGCTGGGAAAATTGGAAACTAGTGTGGAAGAAATTAGGGCTTGACCCATACCTAACACCACATACCAAGATAAGATCTAAATGGGTTCATGATGTAGATATAAAGAGTGACTTTGTAAGCAAATTAGAGGAACGTAATATAGTTTATCTCTCAGACCTGTGGAGATGGAATAAATTTATGTCCAAAGAAGATCTGGAACTCCTAATTGAACACCAGATGGATAATTTTGATTATATTAAGTTAAAAAGTTTCTGTACAAATAAAACTAATGCAGACAAGATTAGGAGGGAAGCATCAAATTGGGAAATCATCTTTACATTTAATGGTTCTGATAAAGGTCTCATTTCTAAAATATATAAAGAATTATTTCATATATATAAGAATTCAAGCCACTCTTCAATAGATAAGTGGTCAAGGGATATGAACAGACAATTTTCAGATGATGAAATTAAAACCATCTCTAGTCATATGAAAAGTTGCTCCAAATCACTATTGATCAGAGAAATGCAAATTAAGACAACTCTGAGATACCACTACACACCTGTCAGATTGGCTAAAATGACAGGAAAAGATAACGATGAATGTTGGAGGGGATGTGGGAGGGCTGGGACACTAATACATTGTTGGTGGAAGTGTGAACGGATCCAACCATTCTGGAGAGCAATTTGGAGCTATGCTCGAAAAGTTATCAAACTGTGCATACCCTTTGACCCAGCAGTGTTTATACTGGGCCTATATCCCAAAGAGATTTTAGAGGAGGGAAAGGGACCCACATGTGCAAGAATGTTTGTGGCAGCCCTTTTTGTAGTGGCTAGAAACTGGAAACTGAAGGGATGCCCATCAATTGGAGAGTGGCTGAATAAATTATGGTATATGAATGTTATGGAATATTATTGCTCTGTAAGAAACGACCAGCAGGACGATTTCAGAGAGGCCTGGAGAGACTTGCATGAACTGATGCTGAGTGAAACGAGCAGAACCAGGAGATCATCATGCACAGCAACAACAGTATTACATGATGATCAATTCTGATGGATATGGCTCTCTGCAACAAAGAATTGTCTCAAACCAGTTCCAATTGTTCACTGAAGAAAACCATATACACCCAGAGAGAGGGATATGAAATATGGACCACAATGTAACATTTTCATGCTCTCTATTGAGGTTTGTTTGCATTGTGTTGCCTTTCTCTGATTTTCTTTTTTTTCTTGTAGATAGGATTTTCCTTGCATAACTTGTCAAGTATGTCAACATTGTTAACATGTAGTGGACTTCCTGCCATCTAGGGGAGGGGAGGGGACTGGGGGTAAAATTTATAATAGAAAGCTTTGTAAAGATCAATGCTGGGGAACTACCCATACATATGCTATACAAATAAAAAGCTTTAATTAAAAAAAAAGGTAAAAGTCATGGCACTGTGTAAGGATAATTTTATAAAAATGAAAGCTATATAAATGTGAAATGCCGTAAATTTTGAGGCAGGGAATTTATCATTAGAAGCATCAAATATAGGATTGGATGACAATTTACTGGCTCTACTGTAGAGATTACTTGGTTCTGAATAGTTCAATATTTCAAACAGTGGCTTGGAAGGCATGTTTATCAAATGTGCAGATCACACAATATTGGGAAGAATAATTAACATATTAGATGAAGGATAGGATCCAAATAAGTCTCAACCGATTAATAGGGGGCCAAACCTAATAGATTAAATTAGACTGGAATTAAGAGTTGGATTTAATGAAATTTAATATGATAAATTCAATTCTATAAGCATCAACATGCTAGACACTGTGATTTAAGTTCAAAATTTGGGTTCAAATAATCAACTTAATAAAGAAGACATGTGACTAGACAATAATTCCTTATGAAAAGAAATCAAGGGAGTTTAGTGGACTCAAAACAAATTAACAGTGTTATCTATTGGCAAAAAACGTGAATCCTACCAGAGCTTAGATTAAAGAAGACAGTGTTCCCCATCTGGACTATATCCTCTTTCTCCAGAGACTCGGGGGGAGTCAGATCATTCACCTTTGTAAGTCCATGTTGGGGAAGGCTGAGTTACCTGAGGGGTGATTGAGTCCAAACCAGGTAACCCATTACATCTGACAATATAACTGAAAAAGTATGAAAACTGACAATCCTGTGGTTTTCCTCACCAATCTTATGGCTCTACTCCCTGGCTAGAACTGCCTATACTTCTATCTCTTAACCACTTAAATGAGAGTTTGCTAAGGTTAGGGACTTTCAAAGCTTTGACATTTATATTTCTAGGACCTAATAAAGAATAGATATTTAATAAATGCTTTCTCCCCCATGTATTTCATACATTCATATGAAGGAGAATATTCCTGTTGTTTCTGCTGTATCCCATCCTAGCCAGACAAAATCTGAATTACTGTCTTCTATTTTGAATGTCATATTTAGGAAAGGGAAAGTATGGCAAAGTAAGAAGCGGGTGCAGCACAGGGAGACTGACATTATGAGGGTTGGCGACAGGAACTGGAGATACTTGGCATGGAGAAAGAAAATTCTGTGGGAAGAAGAGATGATAGCTATCTTCAATTCCATGAAAGATTATCATTTGAAAGAAGGATTACATTTGTTGTGCATGGTCCCAGAAGACAGAATTGGGAACAATGGGTAGAAAATGAAGAAAGATAGTTTATAGTCCCAAATGAGGAAAAACTTTCTAATAATTAGGAATAGCCACAAGAATTGCATTAGGAGGTCATGGGTTTTTATTACTGTTTTTAAGCAAAGGCTTAAATAACCACTCAAATCACTCCCTGGTGGTAGTATAAAAGGGATTCTTGTGCAAATATGGGTTAAACTAAATGACCTTTTTAAACTCCTTTTTTGTCATTCAGTCATTTCAATCATGTTCAAATATTTGTGACCCCATTTGTGATGTTCTTGGCAAAGACACTGGAGTAGTTTGCCATTTGCTTCACAAAAAAATGAGAAAACTGAGGCAAGCAGGGTTAAGTGACTTGCCCAAAGTCACATAGTATGTACCTGAAGCCAGATTTGAACTCAGGTCTTCGTGACTCCAACCTCAGCATTCTTTCCACTAGGCCATCTATCTACCCTTTAATCAAATTTCTAATACTATGATTCAAATGACAGCAGCCTCATCTCCTGGGCATGTGTCCACATGGCTGAATCTGGGCAGTTTTTTCTTTCTCCTTATTTGAGATTCCCAGTGCTTAGTATGATGTTTTGTACCCAGATGGTATTTAATATTTGTTTAAGTGAATTTAATTGATGCTACATGATAGAAGTTGGTGCTACATTTTTTGTTGCTTTTACAGTTTTGTTGCTGACTAAATATGGCCAACTTGATAGGAAAAAAAATTAGGGTTTTAAAAAAATCTCAATACTCAAATACTAAACATTCCTCTTTTTATTCTCCCCACCATCCCAACACTTCTGCTTGGACTCTTGAGGCAAAATACATGTAGTTGATTATTTATTCTTTTTTCAGATTAGGTACTTATAAAAACCTAGCAATAATCATATCAAAGGGTCATATAAACACATTTAAGAAACACAAAATCTTGACCATGAATAATTCCTTCAGGAAATGATTTACATTCATTACAAAAAAAAGAATTCTCAATATGGGCAAAAAAAATCCAGCAACATTCAGTTTGCATTTTTTGGCCTCACAACACTTTGAGAATATTAAACAAATTTATTGATATGGTTTATCCAATTTGCATACCCATAAAAGGAACTTGGTGAGAGGGCAGCTAAACAGGCAAATAATACAAAAGCTTTTTTAGCTTCCAGAAACAAATTTGTGAGGTTAATAACTGGAATGGCCTTGGATTCAAGGTTAACTCAGTCACATATTGCAATATAATTATCTAACCCTGACAAGGTCACCCAAATGGGGAGAGGCCAGCTCACAGCTCTTATGCACCCTCAGGATGGAATAATTAATTTAAAGGACAGGAAGAAGATGGTTAGAAATGGCCCCTGACAATGTTCTAAGTGATTTGATATACATAACTCAATGGATCTGCTCAGGGATGTTATTTCAGTTGGCTGGCCTTGAAAGGAAGAAGTAGCACTGCCTTTGGAATGCAAAACTTGGGGCTTGCTACACACTGATTGCCAGACCATAGGCTCCAGGAGTAGTTCTGGTATGTATTAACTATCAGAATATAGACAGAGCCCTTTACTTCTGAACCCTAATTTGTTCATCAAAAAAATGAGATAGGGATGGGAGGCAGTGGCCTAAATGATCTCCAAAGTCCTTTTCAGCTCTAAATTTATGTGGTATCAATATCATGTTTACCTTTTTATATACACATATTATCTCTCCTTTTAGAGTATAAGCTCCTTGAAGGCAATGACTGTTTTGTCTTTCTTTCTTTGTACCTTCAATGCTCAGTATAGTGCTCAAGCATATGGTAACTATTTAGTATATACTTATTGATGGGTCAATCTATGACTCCTGCATGTTTAGATTATATTCCAGGTTGTAACACAACTTTTAACATAATTTTCAAAAAATTATTCCAGTCTAACCACTGCCTCATCATTGTTTGGAAGTGACCTGAATATTCAAAGTCAGACACGAGCAGGTGTGATTAAACTGGAAAGGCCATAAATCTAGGCTCCTTGATGAGCTGTACACCTGAGGACTGATCTAAGTAAGGGCAGAGACATTACCAGGTTGGGTACACCACTTGCTGAGAAGAAGCTCCTAACATTATTAACGATTGCAGTTTAAGTCAATAGCAGAACCCAAACTGATAAAATTTTAGATATATTAAGTCTTCAAGTGGTTACACATTAAAATAATGATCTGAGTTGTATCAATACCCTCTAGATGACTTCTACAGATGTAGAAATTGTAGGATTTCCCTTTTCTTCCTTCATACTTAGTGCTTCTCAACAAAAGATCAAGAATTTCAAGGGAATTAATGGAAAAAAGTACTGATGAAGATGACCTTGCTGTGCCAGATCTGAAACTATATTATAAAGCAGTGGTCATCAAAACCATTTGGTACTGGCTAAGAAACAGAGCAGTCGATCAGTTGCATAGGATAGGATCTCAGGACAAACTAGGCAATAAGTATAGCAATTTAGTGTTTGATAAACCCAAAGACCAGCTTTTGGGATAAGAACACATTGTCTGACAAAAACTGCTGGAAACAATAAATTGGGAAATCATTTTTACATTTAAGGGTTCTGATAAAGGCCTCATTTCTAATATCTATAGAGAATTGACTCAAATTTATAAGAATTCAAGCCATTCTTCAACTGATAAATGGACAAATGACATGAATAGACAATTTTCAGATGAAGAAATTAAAACTATCTCTAGTCATATGAAAAGGTGTTCCAAATCACTATTGATCAGAGAAATGCAAATTAAGACAACTCTGAGATAACACTACACACCTGTCAGATTAGCTAAAATGACAGTAAAGGATAATGACAGGTGTTGGAGTGGATGTGGGAAGACTGGGACACTGATGCATTGTTGGTGGAACTGTGAATGGATACAACCATTCTGGAGAGCAATTTAGAACTATGCTCAAAAAGTTATCAAACTGTGCATACCCTTTGACCCAACAGTGTTTCTATTGGGCCTATATCCCAAAGAGATCTTAGAGGAGGGAAAGGGACCCACATGTGCAAGAATGTTTGTGGCAGCTCTTTCTGTAGTGGCTAGAAACTGGAAACTGAAGGGATGCCCATCAATTGGAGAGTGGCTGAATAAATTATGGTATATGAATGTTATGGAATATTATTGTTTTGTAAGAAACGACCAGCAGGATGATTTCAGAGAGGCCTGGAGAGACTTGCATGAACTGATGCTAAGTGAAATGAGCAGAACCAGGAGATCATTATACACAGTAACAACAAGACTATATGATGATCATTTCTGATGGACATGGCTCTCCTCAACAATGAGATGTTTCAAACCAGTTCCAATTGTTCAGTGATGAAGAAAGCCATCTACACCCAGAGAGATGCCTGTGGGATCTGAGTGTGGACCACAACACAGCATTTTCATGCTTTCTGTTGATGTTTGCTTGCATTTTGTTTTCCTTTTCAGGTTTTTTTTTTCCTTTTTTTTTATAGATGCAATTTTTCTTGTATAGCAAGATAACTATAAATATATATGTATATATATATTGGATTTGTCATATATTTTAACATAGTTAACATGTTTTGAACTACCTGCCATATAGGGGAGGGGGTGGGGGGGAGGAGAAACAATTTTTGGAACAGAAGGCTTTGCAAAGGTTAATGTTGAAAAATTACCCATGCATATGTTTTGCAAATAAAAAGCTTTAATAATAATAAGAAAGACAAAAGAAGAAGTAGTTCCAACTGATGGATGAAGGAATAGTTTTGGGGGTCTAGAGAAGGAGAAACTTTTTCATAAGTGAGACAATCTAAAATATAGAATGGCTGAATTTTCGAAGCAATGAACTGCCTATTACTAGACATATTCAAGCAGAAGTCAGATGATTGCTTGTGAAGGATGTTATATATGAAATCAATATCCAATAAATGACTGTACTAGAAAAAAATAAACTTAGTGCTTCTCAATAACTATGAATTCTCTTGATACAATATTCATAAAGAGCACTACATGTAAAGAGAGGCTTAGAATTTTTTTGATGATGAGGGGAAAAACATGAACTGATTCTGTTTGTATCATTCAATGTGTCTTCCTTTCAAGTCTTAAACAATGATTCCTTTGCCATGGCACAAATACTGTATTGCTATACACTGAATTTAGTGTCCCTCTAAATCTACAAATCCATCACCTTTGCCTTCCACATTGAATATATTCTAAGGAGAAATGAATTAGATTTATAATCAATGTAGGTGTTAATAATATGGTATTACACAGTCTAAGTGGGCATACCATACAAGTTTATACTGTTTTTCAAGTCCCCTTTTCAAGATCCAAAAACATAAAACTCATTTCTCCAATAATTAAAAAAAAGTGAGCTATTTTTCTAGAAATAAAAAAACTAACATTTTGGGGCCCACAAGTCTTGTATTTTAAAGCCATTTCCTTGCAATAAATTCTCTTAGGTATGGAAATATTAAGAACAAAGTAGGGCTTAAAAGGTCAAAGATTTAAGGGAAACCACTGTAAGATGCATATATGTGATATGTAGCTCTTCAAGAATAAGTTATCATTAAAATGAAAATGGTATCACAATTCAAAAAAGGTCTAGGAAACCAGAGATGGCAGAAAGTAGCACAGCATTTAGCTGGGGGAGCTCTCTTCTAGTCATGATTTTGCTGCTTGTGAATTAGGGGACTTGGGCAAAAAACAGTGAATCTCTGTGACCCTATTTCCTCACTTGTAAAGAAAGGGGCTGGACTAGATGATCTCTGAAGTCCTTTCTGGTTCTGGTACTAGAGAAGTCCATGACCATGAAAGCATTGGAAATTCTTATATATCCTTCTAGCATAAATGAATGGGTTGTATCCAACACTTTCTTATTAGGAAGACAAAAAAGATTCCATAATGGTATGTAATCCTATTCAACACACAACCATAAATTAATATACTCCTTGTCTCTTAAGTTTTAGGAGAAAAAAAAAGTTTTTAGGAGAAATGAAACACCATCTTGTTAAGCCAAGAGACCTATGAACCATACCTTGAGCCCATTTGCTTGAATTCTTACTCAGATTTACACTAAGGTCACATATCAATAGAGAAAATGAAATTTTAATCTGTAAACAAGCTCATCTTCTAAATAAAACAATTTAATTTCACTAAAAACAATTCAGGTTACATTTGAGTTCACAGTCATTTTAAGCCAGCTGAGTAATTGCCAGTGTAGCCCTACATTGGCTTAGATTCAAACTATTTGACAGCAAGGGCTTAACCAGACAAATTACTGGTATTTTCCTAAAACCACAGAAAAAAACTATTATCTACTTTTAAGTTTACAAAACAGTTTCCTAACAACAATTCTATAAATGCAACTGTAACTATTTTTGTTTCGCTGAAGTACAGTTAAATTAAGAACTTTGCCGAAAGAAAAGTTCTTCCATATTTTAAGCTACGTTATAAAATAGCAGTGAAAGTCATCTGGTATTGATTAAGGAATAGAATTAAATCAATTGAAAAGACTACACAAGGGAGATTCAGAAATAACAGAACTCAATAAAGACTAGATTCTGAAAAAAGTAGAAAAAAACATAAATTACCTAGAAAAAAAATTTCTCATGATAAAAACTGTTAGGAAAACTGAAAAATAGTCAAAGCAGAAATTAGAGTTAGACCAACACTTTATACTATGTTCTATAAAGCATTTTAAACAGCAGTGCATACTTAGTATTAAAGATTATAACATTAAAAATGATCACATGCCTCTCACAACTATGGCTAGATATATTCCTAACTAAACAAGAAATAAATTATAAAAGATAATGAAATAAATAAATTCAATTACTTGAAAACTAAAGGCTTCCGGATAGACAAAATTAGTGCAACTGGGATAGAAAAAATCTTTGTATCAAATTTCTTTGATATGAGTTTTCTTTTGATTTGGGTTTCTAAATCTAAGATATAGAAATAAGTAAACAAATCAAACCTCCCTCTGCCCCCCCCCCGTCTGGCATATTACTCTTGAAGGCAATGACATTTTCCTAGTTGCTCAGGCTCACAATCTCCAAGTCATCCTAGATTCCAAAGTCCAAGCTTTTGCAGTCTTCATCTTTTACCTTTGTAACAACTCTCTCTGCTACAACCCTGCCAATACTCTAGTGCAGTCCCCTTATCACCCCACACCTTGATTATAGCAATAGTTTGCCGACTGCCTCAAATCTCTCCCCACCCCAATCCATTCTCCATTCAGTCACTAAAGTGGTCCAAGGGACAAGTTTGACCCTATCACTCTTTCCCCTCCCTCAATATACTCCAGTGGTTTCCTGTTGCCCCAGGAGCAAATACAAAATTCTCTCTTTGGCATTCAAAGACCTTTGTGGCCTAACCTCCTAACTTTCCATTCTTTTTGCACTTTATTCCCTGCTGCCTCTTGACTGTTCTAAGAACAAGACGGTACAAGATTTTCTCTGGCCGTCCTCCTCCAAGTCTGGAATGATTTCCTTGCTCATTTCTATCTATTGACTTTCCTGGTTTCCCTTTAAATCCCAAATAAAACTCCATCTTTTACAGGAAGCTCTTCCTAATCCTTCTTAATTCTAGGATCTTTCTTTGCCTAATTCTTTTCTATTTATGCTATATATAGCTCATTTGTACATATTTATTTGCTTGCTGCCTCCCACTGATGAGGGCAAGAACTCTCTTTTGCCTCTTTTTGTATCCCCAGTGCTTAGCATAGTGCCTTGCACACAAAAGGAGCTTAATAACTGTTTATTAAATGACTTGCCCAGTGTACAGCACTCATTAAGCACTGCAGATGAGCCTTGAACTTGGGTTTTCTTGGCTCCAAGAGCAGCCCTCTATTCACTACACTATGTTGCCAGGTATCAGGCAGATAGGGCTTACAAGCAAATGTATGGTATAAGTATAGTCTCCATTTAACAGCTGATGAAACATTTCAGTGAATTTTAAAAATTCAAAGGAAGTATCAGCTTGAACTCAAGTCCAGGGTTTTTGATTCAGTTTAAAGCCCTTGTGTGATTTTTGTTCAAAAATCAGTGGGATAAGAGCAAAAATATGCCAAGAGCTACCTGTAGAAGAGGCCGCTGTACTCCCAGTACTTTCATGGTGTCTGCATTAGCCAGGATCTTTAAAGGGTCAGAAGTTTTGGTGACTCCTTCAATCTCTTTGTTGATTTCAGTCAAGACCTGGTTGAGGAATATGTTTTTGAT
>JAJPUD010000880.1:0-29934 GCA_023553655.1 Myrmecobius fasciatus
TTGTTATTGTTATTGTTTTTGTTTTTACTTTAATGTCCTCCTCTGAAGATAAACCTGTCTTCCCTGTTTCCATAGTAAATTTCTACGGTTGAGTTCTTTCTCCTTTGCCTGCTCATTTTTTTAAAATGAGAACTTATTAGTGTAACCACCTCTAGGTCTAGGGATGGGAGATGGTATCTCAGGCTTGACTTCAGCTCTTCCCTCTGACCTGGAACCCCATATAAAAAACTCCATTCCCCCTGCAAGTGCTCACAGCCAGCAGCTTCCCTGCCCCACTGCCTCTTGGACTGGTTCCTTTTTGTCCAGGGCCAGCAGCACAGTCAGGGCCTGGTGTCCCTTATCAGTAATGGTTCTTTAAGTTCTCCCCAATTTAAACCCCCTAATTCTTTACACTGTCTGGGAGATGAAAGTTCCTGTGGGAACTGAGGCTACCACTGAACCCAACTGGTCCCAGGGCTCTCAGCTTGTTGTTTCTGTGCAGTTAGTCTGGAAATATTTACCTTTCACAAGGGTTAATCCTCCATCTTGGGGTCTTTCTTAGGTTGTCCAAGAAATAGCCCTGCATTGGCCCAAGTCTTCTTTGTTTTTCAAGGGTCTATGTTAGCCCTGAAGCAAAATTTTGTTTTCTTTGTGGGGGAAATCTGGAGAGCTTGGAATTTTCTGACCTGATCCACCATCTTCCCAGAATTCTCCCCAATTTTTGCTGATTGAAAGAAAAATTTAATTAAAAAAAAAGAAAAATCATTGTTCTCATCTTGATCACAGTGAATGGGACTCATTGGATGAAGCTTTCTCAGTATTAAGACTGGGGCTGAGTCACATGATCCCTACACCTAGAATGGGAAAGTGAGGTTTGGGGGCTCAGGTTTCAGGAAGTCACATGATCCCTATTCCTAATCTTAGACCCTAGGTTGTAGGGAGTCAAGTGGTCTAAAGTTCAAGACCTCAAGTCACGCCCATGAGAAATGACATGGCCCATAGGTAGCAGACAACATTAGTGACCATTGGTCAAGGAGGGTTACTTCCTTTTAGTCTATCCAATGAAAAGGCTCAGGTCTTTTGTTTTAAACCTTGTACGAGGTGGAAACAGGCAGATTCCAGGAGCACGTGACTGGAGTTGGGATGGTTCCCAGCTGTGTGTCTGGGTTTCTCCCTGCAGGGATTAAGTAAATGCTTTCTCTTTGTACCTGAAGATGTCTCTGATTAGTTAATTTGGGAAAGGGGGTCTTGTACCCATCCCACACAATAGGGAGTCCAAACAAACAATCCTAGGCCAAGTAATTCTTTTATTTTCTTTTATATTTCCTTTTCTGCCATCATTTATTGCACATATAGACAATTGAAATAACTGGGGTTTTTTTGGGGGTTTTTTGTAACTGAAGAAAGATATTGAAATGCAAGTTTATCTTAATCTAGGCTAATTTAAAGCATTTACTATTACTATTCTGTACCTATGATTCCTAGAGATTCTACTCCAATATCTGTTGGGGGAGCTGAGCAGTTATTACATAGCCACTAGACAATGGTTTTGAAAAACAGTAAATAACAGTATATCCTGAAAATGGAAGAAGTGCAAATGTCATTCTCATTTTTGAAGGAAGAAAAAAGATGTCCCTAAAAATTACAAGCAATACAGCTTAATATTATAATGTGGAAGAAATTTTTTTTATGGTGAAGATCTGTGAATTCGGTCATTTTGAGAGCTCCTAACTTAGAAACTTGGGCAATTCATTTGTAATTTGTGTTTTGAAGAGTTGCTATGAGGGAGGAAAGGGGGTTGGTTACATAGTCAATAGCTTTCATTAGAAGCTAGACTGAATCCAGGTATATCTCTCTGACTTCACAGCCAGACAGCCCTCTAGTCACTGTCATTCTGTCTCATCAACCTCATTATTATTTTTTCCTAATTTTATTTGACAGAAACTTAAGGTGAAAAGTTATTATTTTAAAGCTTCTACCATCTTACTGAATTTCTTGGGTTTGGCCATATGTAGATAAATCTTTACTTTAGAATTACTTTTGCATTTAATTATATCCAGCACAAAAGCTAAATTTTTTCTTCATCCAGTATCTCAATAGTTGGCAATAAGAATAAAGGAGATTTTATTGTAATTATCATGAGAAAATAGGGGGAAGGTGGTAATTTGCCAGAAAGCACATCCTCCAGAGTAATTTATTAACCAAGGCAACAGTGCTAATGAGGTTATTAATACAAAAAAGTCCACTTCCCCTTAAGGCAACAGAAAGGGAAAGAAATTACTTTCTGATTTTTTGCAAATTATTCTCAAGTCTTACATGAATTTTGCTCAATTTAATGACTGTTGATTAACTGTATGGTTCCTTCAGATCATATTCATAGGAAAGGCTCAATTAGAGAAGGAAGAAAAAATTTCCATTTCACACAGGAACATTCATTGTTAACAAATACATATCTAAAAATGGAAACAGGATCACAGCAATTCAGATGCCAAGATAGGGGTGATGGAGTCGGGGGATGCTGAGAACATCTAAAATGAGAAAATCGACATCTCTCTTGCAGTCCTCTTTGTGGAAGATTTTCTGTTCCATATGGTGGAAAGTTTGTTTGTATGGCTTATATTGTAAAATAAGAAATGGGCAAAAGAATTTTCTACAATAATAAAAAAGATATGGAAATCAAAATCAAAATAAAAATGTTTAATCATGCAGCATGGTATAGTTTAGAAAGTACTGTATTGGGAGGAGAAGACATGGGACCTACTTCCAGATTCACTACTAGCTGTAAAGACTCTGGATCTATTTCCCCACACAATTTCTCATTTATAAAACAAAAAAACTTGTATCATCCTTCAGTTACTGGAAAAACAAGAAAAAAGTTTCTACCTTTTCACTTTTTAAATGCTATTTCCCTTTCTTTTTCTCTCTTCTACCACCCTTTCAAGTAACTTTTAGAGATCATTCCACCTATTAGTCCCATCTTCTCTTTAAAGAAAGATTTATCCTCATTATTGTGATTATTTGTTATATATAAAATACAATATTATATTACTCTTTTAAATTAGCTCTGAAAAGATCTTTACTTATACAAAGTAGAAAGTTTTGTCTGGATAATAAGTTGCTCAACAAGTGCCATTATAATAAAGCTAAGAACATAGGTCTATGACTTAATGCTTCTAAAAGGTAATAAATATACAAATTATGAAAAACACAGAGACAACGTTTTGAGAAGAATCAGGGTCCAACAGTTATTTCAACATAAGCTTACCAAGAGCAAGACATAAATGATGCTTCCTTAAGATATAGCCCAAAGTCACAAAAAATAATGGTTGCATCAAGAAATAATGGAAATACGTCCACTTAAAAAGAATGCAAAACCAGAAATTTTGAAAATATTTAAATATACTTGCAGTTGTAAAAGATCATAATGTCTCTAAAATAGTGTCCATATGTGATTTTTCCTTCATTTACCAGTTCCATTTACTTTATAATTAGATATTGGTACCACATTCATGTTTTGTTGCTATTATATGAAAATCAACATAAGTGACGGATCACAATACTTTGTTGTAAGAGCTTGAACCATTGCCTAATACCATTACAATTTGTGGAACAGCTTACTATTCAAAAGTAAGAGGGAACAATGACTAGCAGCTGGTGGTTTGGTTGATACAGCACCAGGTCTGGAGTCAGGAAGACTCATTTTCCTCAGTTCAAATCTGACCTCATACACTTACTAGTTTTTTTTTGGACAAGTCATTTAATGCTGTTTGCTTCAGTTTCTTCCTCTTTAAAATGAACTATAGAAGGAAATAGTCAAACCATTCCAGTATCTTTGCCAAGAAAACCCCAAATGAAGTTACAAAGGGTTGGATACAACTGAAATGATTTCACAAAACTTGTGTATATATATGCATGTGTTCATGCATACATATGTGTATATATGTATGTTTTATATGTATATGTGCACACATGCATATACATGTTAGTTGATGCATTCTCCTTGGAGGCATATCATTCATCACTTAGACGTGCAACATGTATGTAGTATGCCTAGCATGAACCACCACAAAGTAAACTCTCACACAGAGTGCAAATCATCAACTCTCTCTGGGTTGCCTTACTATTACCATTTGTCCTAACAGAAGAAGATCCAGCTTCCCAGAAATCCATAGCATGCATGCTATACTCCAATTCTCTCAGGATTCTAGGAATAATACTGTTGTATTACTGTTTCCCTATTCACCACTATGGCTCTTGAATCCCCACCAATGAGATTCTGATTTACACCAAATAAGTCACTCACACTGATGATACCAGGGCTTTATGTACTTGGTTCATTCAGGAATATTCAGGTCACTTAAAGCTGCTGCTTCTGTCCAGGGTCTACAAACCATGCCCGAGGGCCAAATCCAATTAGTTCACTGGCAACTGGGGGAGGGAGAAAGCGGAGGGGAAAAATAGGAAGTGAAGTAACCCTGTGGCCATGGTTTGCTGATACCTGCTTTGGTCCTTAATACTCTCCAGCCTGCAATCTTTTTCCCTTCCATTCCTGAATGAATGAATCAGAGAGAAAGCATAGGAAAAATGTTAGGCTAAATTCATTAGGCTGACATTGTAGGTTGTGATCTGCAAGTAAAGCTGGCTCCAGGGCAACTCCAGGGCAGCAGCAGAAGCAAATGGTTTCTCCAATTTTTTCCATATGCCCTTCACACCTGGAACATTTAAACAGTACCTTTGCCAAAACTGTTGCTAGAAATCAAGTCGGGTAAAGTGGAAGAGAAAGGAAATCCTCAAAGTCTTTTGGTCTTCCCTCAAAGGTTAGTGACTGAACACTATACTAGACAGCAACAGCTTAATTTTTTTAATTAAATTAATTTTTGTGTTCTCCCCCACTAAAAAAGAAAAAGAAAAGCCTTTTAACAAATATGCATTAACGAAGCAAAACAAATTTCATATTGGCCAGGCCTACAAATATCTGTCATTCTGCATATTTAGCTCTCTATGCTATAAGTAGGCAGTTTGCTTCACCATGTTTTCTACAATCTTGGTTGATCATTGCATTGATCAGAGTTCCTGAGTCTTTCAAAATTATTTATTTTTGCAAGGATACTGAACCTTACCTAATTCTATTCACTTCGCTCTTAATCAATTTATACAAATCTTCCCAAGTTCATCTAAATCCATCTTTCATCATTTCTTGCATCACAATAGTACTCCAAAATATTTCTGTTATCATAATTTCTTCAACTATTCATTCAAGTGATGAGTATCCACTTTATTTCTAATTATTTGTCTCTACTAAACGATTGGCAATAAATATCTGCATACTTTTCTACATATAGGACCCTTTTCTCTTTTTCTGAATAAGGGTACAGATGCATGGTACAGCTGGGTCAAAGAGTATGTATAATTTAGTAATTTTAGGGGCATGATTCCAATGATTTTCCAGAATAATTGGACCATTTCACAGCTCCACTAACAATGCATCAAATGTGCCTGTTCTTCTGTATAATCTTTTTTTTTTGATCTGTAAAATGGGAATAATAATATTATCTACCCCACAAGTTTGTTTTTAAAATATAGGGAGATAACATACATAATGTGCTTTGCAAATCTTAAAGTGGATATATGTTAGCTATGATTGATATTATTATTATTATTATTCACTTATATCCTAAATATTTACACATGTACAATATACCATCCATACATTGAGTTGTAAGCTCATTGAAGGAGGGACAGGTTTTCTGTAGTCCCAGCTCCTAGGGAAGTATTTGGCACATCATGATGTATGAGAAAAGGTTGTTGAGAAGAACTGAATTGAGGTCTCCACAAATTTCAGGTATGGCTCTAAATTCGCCCTTTGTGAGGACCTCATTTCCCCATATGACTGTGGTTGTATGGGCAGAAGCAGAAACTGGATCCAAAATCCTTAAACTGTGCCATCTCCAGCTGGCATCCTTCCAAAAGGAACCCAAGAGGTATTACAATTTTCTAAACTGGATTCAACCACGCTGTTTCAATGAATTTCCAAATAATTATGAGAGGAATGACCTTCAAGGGGGTAAATGTTGCTGTTCATTTCTCTTCTAATAATGGAGACTCCAGGGCTTCATCTCCAACCTTTAAAAGGAACTTGTAGAGTGGGTCAGACGGAGGACACCATATGTGCCGCAGCTGGCAAACACATTGAATCCCCAAGTGGCAGAGTGCTTCCGAGAAGGAAGGCAACACCCTTCACATGGCCACAGAAGGTTTTATTGTTGGATATGGAAGCTCCTGTCTGAAACATCTGCTCTGCTTGAGATCACTATATTATTATAGTGTCATCCTCAACAGTCACTAGAACTAGGTTGCATGCCAGTGGTTTCGTTCAGAACACCCAATTTGTAGGACTTTAGAGTATGGTGCTAAAAATATATCCCTAGTTGTCAAACAGCAAAGAAATTAGAACCCCTAATGAGGTCTAAAGGAAAAATGGGGTAGACAGACAGGAAAGTTTGGAGAGATGCAGAAACTGACTTCAGAAAGCAGAATCAATCACTGAAGTAGAAAACAAATGGTTAAAATATAGCATAATAACTTGGCTCTTGAAGCAGATAAAATTACTATTTCTGCACTCAATTAAATTGAGAAGTTTTCACTCCATCAAAGTAACATGGAAAATAAGTGAATGGTCAATGGAATTGTAAACAATGAACTAATCCAAGTATTTTGCAAAGCAACCTGATATCTGCCCAGAGAGTTATAAAACTGTGTATACCCTATAACCCAGCCATAGCTCTATTAGGTCTGTTTTCCAAGGTAAGCAGGGGAAAAGAAAAAGAATCTATATGTCCTAAACTATTTATAGCAGCTTTTTTTTGTAGTAACAAAATGGCTAAACAAGTTGTGATGGAATGCTACTATATTGTAAGAAATGATGTGGTGATTTTGAAAAACCATGGAAAGATTTGCATGAAATAATGAAAAGTGAAATTAGGAGAGCTAAGAGAACATGTATACAGTAATAGCAATATTGTTGAAGGATAATTATGAACCAAGTTATTCTGAGTACTATGAACACTCAAATCTGGCAAAATCCAGGTATACCACTCTGGGCTTCAACTTTTTCTATAAAATGAACAAGGCCTAAATGATCTTAGATCTTCTTTCTCTTATATATTATATTAGAAGTCAAATGATCATGCTAATTAACAAAGTAATCTATTTTCCTTTTATACAATGAAGTATACACAAGAGTTGGAGATTTGGGAGAGGGGACCATATCTTTGACATTGTAGTTTCCATTTAAATTCTACATTTTAAGCAATACAGATAAAAGGAAAATATGGATTGAAACATATTTTCATCACTATTAGTCCCATGGAAATTATACATCCTTGAAAATCTAAAACTGTGAGTAAAATGTATACTTCAATGAGGTCAGATGTAACAGCTTTTTCTAAGAGATGCCACAATTACAAGGAAATCTGATTCTTTCTCATGGATATTCATCCATGCTTGAAATGCCTGAAAATGCTTTCATGCAAAAATAAACTAGAAAAACTATGATTGTTTTTTAGGTCTCAAAATTCTTTCTCCCTAATGGAAGTTTAGGGAGGAAATCATCTGAGTAGATCATCAACCCAAGACTGAGCCCATTTGAGATCAGAGAAGTGCAGCAGAGGAAGTTCCCTAAAACCAAATGCCTACTCAGAAAGGAAAGGGAAAGGGAATAAACATTTAGTTAGCACCTACTATGCGCTCCTATGAAGGAAGTCACTATGATCTATGATTCTATAATTGAGTTGTAGGTAGGAGTGTCATGAAAATTTGAGGCAAGGCCCCATTCCTGTTCTCTTGGAGATTTTAATTTCATTTCACAGTATAGTAAGACTAGAGCAGTGGCTCTGGAGTTGGAGGATGGAGGAACTGGGTTCAAATCTCCCCCCTGATATTTATTACCTATATGACCCTAGACAAATCATAATCTCCCTGAGTCTTAATTTTCTCATCTGTAAAATGAGAGGGTTAGATCAGAAGGCCCACCTGTAAATATATAATCCTATTTTCTCCCCTCCCCTTTTTGTGAAGCAATTGGGGTTAAGTGACTTTCCTAAGAATGGATTTGAACTCGGGCCCTCCTGACTCCAGAGCCAGTGCTCTATCCACCACCCCATCTAGTTGCCCCTATAATCCTGTATTCTAATAAATAGAATATTTTTTCCTTTGATTTCTTTACTCTTCTGATTCTTCCTTTTTTGAAATCAGGAGGCACCAGTTACAGAAACCAGACATAAGCTCTATAGACCCACAACTTCATACTGTCGGGTATGTTCCCATAATTCTTAAAATACATCTCTCCCCAAATATCTATGACCTCACTATGGTCATGCTAAACCAAATTTTAGCATCTATGGTTCCTCTATCTCTAATGGAATTTATTCCTCTCCTACTCAAAAATTTTGATGGTTGCTACTTTTTTATTTTTTATTTTTGCATTTTGATGAGTGAGCCTTTACTAACATAAACTAATTTTTCATTTTCCCCTATATCCCAACACACATTCCCTGGCTTTTGTCAATCAATTAGTCATCTATAATTTATTTATGTGCCTACTAGGTGTCAGGAACTATTCTAATTGCTGGACATACAAAGACAAGCAAAAGACAGTCTGCTCTTATTCACAGTGCTTGGCACAGAAGTGCTTGATAAATACTTTTTTTATTCATTTGAGACCAAAAAGTACTTGCATTCTTCTTTGCCTCAGTTTTCTCAACAGTAAAATGGGGATAATAAAAGTAATTACCCAGGGTAATTGTGAAGATCAAATGATTACATTTATAAAATGCTTAGTGCATTGTCTGGCACATACAATACACCATAGGCCTTCCTCTGGTTCTTATAACACTCCATGGGTACCAGTGCATCAATGGTGCTACCAAGCCCTTATCTCATACTTTGACCATATAACAGGCCCATCTCATTTTCTAGTCCCCCATGTTCCCCCATCTACTCCATAATATAGTGACACCAGACTCTTTTCTTTTCTCATGCAAGACATTTAGTCTCTGACTGAGCATTTTCACCAGCTGTTGCCCATCCCAGAATTCTCTCTCTTCTCACCTCCACATTTTGACTTCTCTGGCTTCCTTCATGTCTCAGCTAAAATCCCACCTTCTAAAAGAAATCTTTCCTTATCTCTACCCCCTTAAAGCTAATGGCTTTCCTCAGAGACTATCTCCAGTTTATCTTGCAGATAGCTTGTTCATAATTTTTTACATGCTGTTCCCACCCCAAACATTAAATTGTGACCTCCTTGAGGACAAGGACTATTTTTTGCTTTTCTTTACATCTCCAGCATTTAGCACAGTGCCTGGCATATGTAAGTTGCTTAATAAATGCATCTTGACTTGATTTTATCTTATTTTGATTAACATATTCCTGAATATGTTCTTCCCTTCATATATCTTTTGTAACAAAGATAAAAAAAGAAGAAAACACATCAATTGTGTTGGTCTATGCAATATTCTACACTCAAAACACTCTACCTTTACAAAGAGGATTAGGAAGTGCATTTTTTTTAACTCTTCAATGAGCTACAGCTTGGTCAATTAAAGATATTCTTATGGACATGCATTATTAACTGTAACATGTCAAAACATGGTCACATCCACCATGAATTTTTCCATTGCCCTTTGGGTTATGTGAAAATAAAATGCTGATAAGATTTTGATGTACCTATATAGACAAAGGCTTTGGTACATAGTTAATCTTAATAAATATTTAGTGATTATTTAAATGATATTCACTTATTGTAACCCTACTCTGAAAGTCAAGTCTACTGTGACTTAAATAAAGACAAATATCTAATATCTGGAACAGAGCTTTATATTAGAACATCCTGTATAAAAATGTCATTCATATGCCATATGGAAATTCTTAGGTTTTGAACAGAGATCTTCTTGAGAGTAGTGATGTCAGCAGGAGTAACATGGTTATATAAATACTTCTAACACAATATGGCATGCTATTCTAATCTCTGTATCTCTAATCACACACTACAGAATTGGGGAATAGAGAAGAAAGGGCCAGTGAAAATGACCAAGGAGATTAGGTCTTTATGAAGTCAGATTTTTAAACATAAAGAGTGCAGGCTGGAAAGATGAGTCAGGGGAATTGGATTGAAATTTACAGTCACAATGATTAAAGACAGATTGAGGTCTGACTTTGTCAAACAAACTGGAAAATAATATAGAACACTTTTAGAAACCTGAAACAGATAAATTTACAATATAGGAGAGGAATTTTTGTTTTTCACAATGAGTACTCAACTGGCTGGTTACCTCTCCTAAGATATGGTACAACCAGAAAATATTCTTGGCAAGAATTCCAAAAAGTGGTTTAAATCTTTATACAAATGACAGATTTATCTTTAAGCTCTCCTCCACTGAGACCAAAATATGGTCCTAGATTCTTGAGGAATATGCTAGTAGAACATAAGATCTTGCAAGGACTATCAAGTCAGAAAGACTTCAAGTATGAGCCTGGTAAAACCGTTAGGTGATTGTTCATTTAAAAACCAGACCAAGTTAAGTGAGTTCTTTATAATATTTCTTATAGCAGTAAGTTGGCTATCAGCTATTCAGGATTTTTTCCCCATTTTTTTTCATAGGAGTTCATTATCTCATCTCCATTGGCAGGAAGCAGGTGTCATCTTTCTTGTTGGAGTCAGTGCTCCAAATCCTTGAAATCATTACTTTCTTCAATGTTGAGACAACAATATCAGAACCATGATAAGACTATACACTAAACCTTTTGAAATTGGCATAAGAAAGAACAACCATGACTTCCACAAACAACCCAAGCTATATATCCCTTGCTATGTACCTCTGCCAGAAGCAGAACAATGGTCTGCACTTCTTGGATATATTCTACTAGGGATTTCACATATGGGTTGGTCTAGATGGACACTGAAGTCCATCAATACCCAACTCTTTCAAATTCTGTGATTCTAGTTCTGATCAAATTAAACAGCTCTTCTGTTCTTGTGACTATTATGGAAGACTATTAAGAAGAACCACAACTTTCATGGACAAATATAATAACATTTGATTTATATTATTTCCCCCTAAGGTCTTAGAGGCCCTTTGATCCAATCATAGGAAAGAACAATCAGATCCACCTCTAGGGCAGTACAACTGATGATCTTCCTTGGGGAAACAAAATTTTGAAGATTTTGAACCCTCTAAAGAGAGTAATATATATGTCTACTCCTTCTGGATCTTAGAAATAATTAAACTTAACAACCAACAAGAATATAAACATAAATGTAAAATAAATATTTTCTCTCTATAGATGTGTGTGTAATATAGAATAATAGATAAAAGTAATAAATACATAAATAAATTTAAAACTTTTTGTTCAGTCCTGCCAGACACTTTATGATCCCAGGGACTATATTACACCAATACTATCTTACTGACCAAGATTGGCCCCGCATTAAATGATGAGAAAATGTACTTCCACTCCCTATTTATAGAGATGTGGATTATGGGAGTGGAACATTGTATATGCTGTCAGACTCTGTTGATAAATCTTGCTGAATTGCTTCCCACTTCCTTTTTAAGGCAAAATAGGGGGAAGAGACTATTCAGAATTAAAGTGATGTTAAAACAAATCAACTAAAATATTTTTAAGTAGCCTTGAGAATACTCTTCAAGTGTTTAGACCCAGGCACATTTTGTAAAGCTTGCTTCCAGGAATTAAAAATGTTAATTTTAGCTCTGGATCCCATTTCCTTCTCTTCTTCTCCAACAGATTATTTCTTTTCTCTCTCCTTCCCTTATCTTTATTCTTTTCTACCTACTAGTTCTTTTCCTACTGCCTACAAACAAGCTCAAAGTTCTTTCTTCCTTTAAAAAAAAAAAGTCACCAGATCCTACCATCCTTGCTAGCTATTAACCTACATCTCTTTTCTACTCTTCCTGGATATACCTTTTAAGAAATCCATTTACATGAGATGCCTCCATTTCCTTTCCTCTCATTCTCTTCTAATCTCTCTTTGATCTGGCTTCCAACCTCATCAGTCAACTAAAACTGCCCTTTTCAAAATTCTTCCCAGTGATCTCTTAATTGCCTATTCAAATGATTTTTTCTCAGTCCTCTGCAGTATTCCCCTCTATTGAACATGCTCTCCTCCTAGATACTTTCTCTTTTCTAGGTGTTTGTGACATTGTTCTACCCTGGTTCTCCTTCTATATACCCAAATGTTCCCATTCTGTCTCCTTTGTTGGTTCTTTGTTGATGTCATTCATGATCACTAACTTTAAATGTCTCTCAAAGGTTCTCTGCTGGGTCCTCTTCCCTTTTGATTCTGAAATATCTTATTCAGAGATCTCATCAGGTGCCCTGGCTTCAATGATTATTTCTATGCAAATGATTTCCAGATCTATATATTGAGCCATAGTGTCCCTGCTGAGCTCTAGTCTACCATGGCCTATTGTCCATCTCAAATTGGATATCCTATAAGCATCTCAACTTAACATATCCAAAACAGATCTCATTATTTCTCCCATTACCCAAACCTTACTCTTCTTCCCAACTTCATTCATCTTCACAGTCACCAAGGTTTGCAACTTCATTATTAAATTCTATCATATTCACTACATATATACATTCTATTGTCAAGCATTATTTTTACCTTAATGACATTTTTCATACACTCCCCTTCTTTTCACACACACAGATACCATCTTAGCACAGGCTTAATTACCTCTCATTTGAACTGTTGCAATAATTTCTAGTTGGTCTTCCTACCTCAAATCTCTTGCCTCTTCCTTCTCCCGTCCCTCTTCCCAAAGTGATTTTCTTAAAGCATAGTTGGTAAAACCATGTCCTCTACCCTACCCACTCAACAAACTAAAGTGGGGAGAGAAAGGATAAAATAATTTTATAGTAACTACTAGGTGCCAGGAACTGTGCTAAGTGATGTTTACACATATTATCTCATTTGATCCTCACCACAACCCTGTGAGGTAGAAGCTAATATTATCCCCATTCTAGTGGAGGAACCTGAAGCAAACAGTGATTAAGTGATATGCCCAGGGCATGCAGCTAACAAGTGTCTGAGACCAGATTTGAACCCAAATATCTTTCTCCAGACATAGAAGTCTATCCATTGAACCACTGGCTGCCTCAATGGCAAAATGTTCCAAAAAACTAATAATTAGAAAAATGCAATTTAAATAACTCTTAGTTTCTATCTGAAAGCTATCATTTTGACATATAAATATATATGTATATGAATGTATAAATATATACATATATTTATGTACAAGGACAATTGTTGGAGAGGTTTCAGGAAAAGATGCATGCCAATAGCACCACTGATGAATGGATCCAGACATCGTGGAAAGCAATTCAGAGCTATGTCCATTCAAATGTCCTTCAATTGTGCATACCCTTTGATTTAGAGATGGAATTAGAAAGAGGAGAGGGCAGGAGAGGATAGGAGAGGACGGAACGGGTTAGGAGAGAACAGGAGAGAAGAAGACAGGAGAGGAGAGTTAGAAGGAGAAGAGAGGGGAGGTAGGAGGAGAGGAGAAGGAAAGGAATAGGGGAAAAGAGGAAAGAAAAGTAGAGGAGAGAAGAGAGAAAGAAGAGAAGAGAAAGGAAAATAAGGCATTGAAGTTTCTATTTTTAAAAATGCAGAGAAGAGAACAAAGGGAAGACCAGAACAAAGCACAATCAGGACAGCTTTAAAAGCTACATGCTTTTTTAAGCAAGTTGTACATAAAGAGATTTGCAGTTTCATAAACAATCTTATTTTATTCTTCTTTGTATACGGACATATCCATTTTATTTGATCTTCGCTAACAAAGTAAAAATTTTTTAAATCGATAAATGTTTGTTGACTAACTGCAGAACAAAAGCAATACTATGTTTAGGTGATAGTTTAAATATGAGAGAAAAAACTTTCCAGAGACAAGATACAACTAGCTAGCTTTTACATCGCACTTTAAAAATATTATTTCATGGGGCAGCTAGGTGGTGCAGTGGTTAGAGCACCAGCCCTGAAGTCAGGAGGACCTGAGTTCAAATCTGGTCTCAGATACTTCCTAGCTATGTGACCCTGGGCAAGTCACTTAACCCCAATTGCCTCAGCAAAAAGCAAAAAAATATATATATATATTATTTCATTTTATCCTCAAAATAATTCTGGGAAGCAGGTTCATTTTATCCTCAAAATAATTCTGGGAAGCAGGTGCTATTACTATACTTATTTTACAAATAGGGAAACTGAGAAAGACTTTTTAAGCTAAGTAACTTTTCCAAGGTCACAAAGTCAACAAGCATCTAATGCTGGATCTGATCTCATGACTCCATGTCTGGCAATGTGCTATCTAGCAGCTAAATATTAGCCTGGTACTGAATTTTTAATTTAACGTACTCCTGAAACTCATGCTAATGATCTGTGTAATAAAAATTTAATTGTAAAGCACAAAATAAATCATAATGATTATAAAAAGAACAACAAAAACAATATCTGTGCTAGAAAGGCTTAATTCAACCTCCCTGAAAATAAGTTCCAAGCAAAGAAATTCCACTCTATCATAGACCTATTACATTAAACAAGCATGCTTATGAAACAAAACCAATAAAATCTCCTTAATGAATTTAGTTTGGGAGCAGAGTGGAATAAAGATGATAAAAGGTTGTGACTGGGTTTTTCCTCCTTGTGTTCTCTATTTCTGCAAAATATGTAACTAAGTGTCTGCAGCCATACTCTAGGACAAAAATGCTGGCTGTCCTAGTTTTTGTTATTTTCAATCTGAGAATCAGGCATAAAATTCTGGAGTGATAGATCAGTTGTAAGAGACTATAAAAAATTCAGGGAAATTCTCATCTAAACTTATTTAGTCTGAATATTATTTATATATCTACTTGTTATAAAACACTGACCTCCCAATAAAGCAGTAACTAGACCTTTCTTCTCTTCTTTTGCCCCTCTATCTAAAAGCCAGGAAAGATAAAAATAAACCAAGAAAAAAAAAGGGGGCAAACTGGAATTGAATACTCAAATGAATGTGGGTTTTCACTGATGTTTTCTTTAGTGATGATGATCATGACTGATCCATATCTTTCCATCCCATATAATGCTTACGAACCTATATCTTCATTATAGGGACCAGGAAAACATTGTATGTAGTAATATTGTAATGATGATCAACTGTCAAAGACTGAGCTTATTTCAATTAACACACTGTCATCTGCAGTCATAGGAACATTTCAAAGGCCTCACTATATAGAGGTAATCTATCAGTTTTAGACTCTACAATGGATTTCTTCCATCACAGTGATGAATACTTTCAGGGCACATACTTCCCATTTTATGCTTTGCCTGATATCTATCTTCAAAAGATCATTGAACAAAAATATTTTTGTTGATGCTTTAAAGTTTTACTGATGTATCTTGTTTTTACATTACAAATAGTTACACATTACTCCCAATTAGCAAGCAGTCTCTTATAACAAAGTAGAGTGGTTAATTAAAACATACACATAGATAGATAGAAATACAAATAAAGACATATACACATATACCTATCGTGTCTAATGAGTGGGGGAGAGAAGGGAAGAAAAAAATTTACATGATAAGTTTATATATAAATGATAATTATATGTATGTATAATTATTCTATACATATTTCTATTTATCAGTTCTTTCTCCCCAGTTTAATTATCAAGACCATATCTACCTCAGAGAAAGAATTTGGCAAGATCCTTTTATTGTTTTTGCAAAAATTTGTGTAATGATATTGATGAATGTTGGGAATCCATCTGGTCCTGGAGATATTTTCTTGGTAAGTTCATTTATACATTGTTCATTATTTCTCCCTGAAATTGGGTTGTTTAAATACTCTTCAATATTTTTAATTGGGTTAATTTTTATGTCTATAAATATTCATTTATTCCATAAGAGTTGTTGATTTTGTTGGTATGTAATTGGGCAAAAAGTTTCCAATAACATCTTTTATTTCTTCCTCATTTGTTGGAATTTTTTTTTCATTTTTGATATTAGTAATGTGGCTTTCCCTTTCTTCTCTTTAATGAAATGAGTTAATGGTTTATCTATTTTGTTGTTGTTTTCTAAATAGCTACTAGGCTCATTAATTCAATTGTAAATTGAATTAATTTGCAATTAAATTTTTATTTAATTGTAAAGAACACAAGGAGCAAAATTCAATTTTGCTAATTTCTACTTTAAGTAGGGGTTTTTAGTTTGACTGCTTTTCTTATTATGTTAATTTCATTTTAATTCACTCATCTGTTATTCCTCTTTTTGAGGTTCCTCCACTATTTTGGTTTAATTGTCCTTTTCTCCCTTAAAATAATTTAGTTTTTTCTTTAAGTACTTAGAAACTATGCCACTGATATATATAAAAATTAAGTATTAATATTAATTAATTGTTACCTTTCATCAAAATGTAGTTTCCATTTTTATCTCTATTAAGTTAATTTTTGTGGTTGCCTTGCCTGAAATCATAATAACTACCACTGTTTTTTTAATGAATGCAACTGAAGCAAAATAAATTTTACTTTTATGTGAGTCTTTATGTTTCAAATGTGTTTCTTTTAACATATTGTTGCATTTTTTTCAAATCTATTTTGCTAACCTCTTCCATTTTATGGGTGAATTCATCCAATGGACATTCACAATTATGATAGTTAAATATTTCTCTTCTATTTCTTTTCTTCCCTATAGTTTTCTCTCTTTATTTAGACTTGGCCTTTATTTTTAACTTTTGTTTCACTATCCTTTCTTTAAGCTTATAGCTTGTTTTGCTTATAACTAATGCCTGCCTTAATATACTCTCCCTGTTATATTTCTCTTTCTTTTCCTCTTGTTTTTATCTATAACTCTGTTGAGTTGAATATATTTTAAAATTAAATTCCTTAATGTGTACATGTGTGTTGTCATTATTGTATCTAACAAGGAATCTTAAATGAATTTGAAATATTTATGTAGTACTTGTTGCTGTGGGGAGATTTTCCAGTTGTATCTGACTCTTCATGATGCTGTTTGAGATTTTCTTAACAAAGATGCTGGAGTGGTTTGCCAGTATTTCCCCCAACTCTTTTTACAGATAAGGAAACTGAGGAAATTCAGCATTAAGTAACTTTCCTAGAGTCACCCCTTTACTATGTAAGGCCATATTTGAACTCAGGAAGATGAATCTTCCTGACTCCAGTCCCTAGCTCTCTATCCACAGTGCAAATGGGAATAATTTTTTATAAAAGAGATTGAAAAATAGCTTTTTGTTCTCCCAAATCAAATTTTTTTTAATCAGCAAACAACAAGCACAATGGGATTTTACATTTTTCAATTTACATTTTTTTCTTTCAAGCAATTGTGAGATGGCAAATATGAGATTCATTGTTGAAAACTATTTGCAAAAGCTTTCTTGTTCTCTACTAATGTCCAAATCAAGGACATACTCCATTCAAGCACAGAATACTTTCACAAAGTTTTTATAAGTATATAAGTCAGGATATATGTCAATTCTCAGTCACTTTTTTTTAATCAATATGGTCCAAGATTTTTCTCTGCTTTTGATATCTTCCCCTCTTTCAGAGGCCTATAAATGTGTGTCTAAGAGCCTTCACAATCATTTCATTTACTACACAAATCTATTATTTATAGATGATCTATTCTGGCTGCTTTTCCCATCTTTTTCCTCTTTAGTGTCATTTCTACTTTCTCTATAAGTACTTCACAAACTGTGAGGATTAGAGTCCAAATATTGTGGTTCCACTATCCTCAAAAAGAATGTTGTAATTGTTTCTGCAAATCTTTTCCATTTTTCTTCCTTCTATACTCCTCTTTCCATTTTTACCCTTAAAAGCTTTTAGGATAAGAGGAAAAAGAACTACCCATGCAAAAATGTTTGTAGCAGCTCTTTTGGGTGACAAAGAATTGGAAAATGAGTAGATGCCCATCAATTGGGGAATGACTGAATAAGTTATAGTATATGAAAATAATTGAATATAATTGTTCTATAAAAAATGATGGACAAGCTGATTTTAGAAAAGCTTGGAAAGATTTACACAAACTGATGCTGAGTGAAACAAGCAGAATCAGGAATACATTGCACATAGTAACAACAAGATTGTGTGTTGATTATCTATGAAAGACTTGGTTCTTCTCAGTGGTTTAGTGATGCAAGGCAATCCTAATAAACTTTGGATGAAAAAATCATCTGCATCCAGAAAGAGAATTATGGAGACTGAATGTTAATCAACACACCTATTTTCATTTTTTTCTTTTTCTTTTTTTTCTCATGGTTTTTCCCTTTTGTTCTGATTTTTCTCTCCCAACATGATTCATAAGGCAATGTGTTTTATGTACATGTATAATCAGAAAAAAATGAATAGCAAGATTAAAAAATTTAGGATGGATTTATTTGGATAGCTTGATTAGCATTCTTTAAACAGGCTTTTATACTCTGCTGCTTCTCCCTGTTTTATGAGCTTTATGAGATGATATTACTCATGACCATCAATCATACTTCTTCATAATATTTTATAGACGAGTTTATATTCTAACTCAGTGCTGCTGGTGATAGCCATAACCCTTTCTTTACTTATTCCATTTGTTGACTAACGTGTATTCTATTCTTTTGATATTCTTATTCTAGCAATTAATTTAAATTGTTTTAACGTGTGGATTAAATTATTATTGTTGTTTCATTTCATTCATGTCCAACTCTTCATGAAGCCATTTGTGATTTTTTTGGCAAAGATATTACAAGGTTTGTCATTTCCTTCTTCATTTTACAGATGAAGAACTGAGGGAAGCAGTGGTAAGTGACTCAACCATGGTCATATAGCTAGTAAATGTCTGGGGCTAGATTTGAACTCATGAAAATAAGCTTTCCTGTCTTCAGGCCCAGCACTAAATCAGAGCACCACCTAGCCATCCCATTTAGCATGTTAATATCAGTTCTGTTGACCAATTCCCATTTTTTAAATTTTCAATAGTTTATTTAAATAAATAAGGGTTAAATCTGATTAACTGAACATCATAGCTTTTCTCATTACCAATCTTCCTGCTTATGATAGATTACATTAACAGTAGATTGAAACTCAAAGTAAAAGAGGAGATATCAGGAAAGTACACAACTACTCTTAATGAGATCATCATTAGGTTTACATGAATTACATTATTAAAAGAAATGATTATTAAGCCAATGTCAGTAACCTATGAAAAGATTATAAAGAAGAGAAGTAATACCACAGAACTAGAGAAGTGTCAATGTTGCCACAATATTTTTAAAAAGGAAGAAAATGCCAGAAGCTAAGAGAGAAAACACAAGGAATTTTTCTTGTTCCACCTTAAGGCAAACTGGGACAACTAAGGAAATGGATTTTCCTTGAGTCATCCCAAGTTTCCTTTTTCCTCCCTTTAAAAAAGAGAGAGAATTTCTCCCATAATTCCCAAAATCTCGACCCAGCAATTTGGCTGTAGCAATAGCTCTAGATCAAGCCTTCACCTGTCATCAAAATTATAGAAGTGATAATTTTTCCATATGAACTACTTTCTAGTCATGCCTCACCTCTTATTATAACATACTTGTGAAATAGACTTGTTTTTCAACCCAAGTGTAGAACATGAAATTTGGAGTCAGGCCATCGGTACTTGAGCTCTTTGGGTCTACTGACTTAATCAACTGATGTGGAAGCTAATCTTTCCAGATTTGTGTCATCTATAATTTTGATAATTATGCTATGTGACTAAACCTAAGTCGTTAAAAAAAAAAAAAAAGGTAAACAGCTCTGGTCCAAGTTCATATTGCCTTCTATGCCAACTATTTAAAAAGTGCTGAATCAAGCATTCAACTATTCAGCCATTCAACCAGATACATTTAATTTGATCTGGTCCATATTGCTCCATTTTCTCCCCAGGAATAGTATGAATCTACAAATTCTTCTAAGAAACTTTTTTTTCTTTGTCTTTATAATTTTGACTTGTATTCACAATAACTAGCATAGTGCATTGATTCTGTTCTTCCTTGTCTCCATAATAGCTCTCCATGGCCAGAGCTCTTTTTAATTTTTTGCTCATTTTTAAAGGTTAGATATTCCCCTAGGGCAAAGAGGAGATTGTTCTGAACTTTCTCTACAGGTGACAGGGGTTTCATTCTGCATTGGGGACACTGGTGCTGCAGGCTTCCCTACTGTGCTGGGTGAGCCCATTCAGAGGTCTGATCTAGTGTTAATTCTAAGGGAAGCCAAGAAGCGCTCAGGAAAAATCCTATCTATTCTCACCATCTTGGCTCTCTCCCCAGCATAGGGCCTTGAACATATTTGAACCTTAATGAATGTAGCATAACAAGTAGAGAACTGACATTGGAGCCAGAAGGACCTGGGTTCAATTTTCATCTCTGACATAAGGTGGTTGTGTGATCCTGAGTAAGTCACTTAACTTCTTATGCTTTAGGTAAGAGGTGTTAAACAGGTAGTTTCCCAGACACTCATGATCAGCAACATTTTGAGTTCTGCCCAAACCAGATTAAAATGTGTTTGGGAAGTATTTAACTAAGAAAATAAAAATATAATAAAACATAGAAAACATTACCTTTTAAGACCAAGTCAATATGCAAACCTATTTCTGTAAGTTTATCACCATTGCTTTAGGCAACTCTCTAAAACTGTAAATTGAAAAAAAAAAAAAGGTGTTGACCTACATTGGTAGAAAGAGTTTGCTCATCCAGAAATTTCCTATACCAATGAAATCACAGATTCAGTCCATATTTCAGTAACATATTAAAGAGCTGTCTTAACATTTAAAAAAATATAATATACTATATTGAAAACTAATGAGCTCCCCATCTGTAAGACTATTTAAGCCCTAACTGGGTAAACAGCCATCATGATATTGTGGAATAAATGATGTTGGATTAAATGATCTTTCAGATTCTACTAATTCTACCAGTCTATGGCAATATGATTTGCAACTATTTCTTTCCACCAACAAGAGATTTGCAACTATTTCTTTCCACCAACAAGAGATTTGCAACTATTTCTTTCCACCAACAAGAGATCTGCAATTGTAGAGTTTTAAGAACATAATAAAAAAAACTGCCAAGCAAAATGATTCATGAAGAATTGGGGAGTTAAGCAATAAAAACACACACACCCACAGTTCTTTCTAAAACCAATTAAACATTAGAAAAAAAAAAGTTTCTCCCTCTCAGAACAAAAGGAACCAACCTGAAGAATATTTCTTTAGTCATAATTTATGTTTATGTCCACAGGAAGCCAAACTAAAACAAAGTTAGCATTTTGTCAGGTGACGTCTTTGGAAAGAAACTACAACATTCATGGCATGTAAAGCAATAATAATAAATGACATTTATATAGCACTTCTAAGGTTTGCAAGTGGCTTCATATATAGATATATATACACAGAGACATATATGTGTAAATATATACATGTGTTTATATATGTATGTACATGTGTATGTGTGTATACATACATACATATGTCTCAGCTGATCTGGCAAGAACATAGTGAGATTAATACTACATATATTATTAGCCCATTTATAGATGAAGAAACTGAGACTCAAAAAGGTTAAGTGATGGTCAAGCCCAAAGTTCTTTTCATTCCACCTATACTGCCTCTCAAAAGAAAGAACATTAACCCTCCTTTTCTTCCTCCCTGCAAAAAAAAGGTTTATTTACTAAAATACAAAACTGCCAACTTTGTCTTTAAATATTCCATTTGGCTTCCACAGTTTCCTTTTATGAATTTCTTAATTGCCAAACAATCCCACAGAAGGAACTCAAAGACAAAGTTGTTAATGTGCAATATAATTAAAAATCACCAAGCAGGGAAATAGGAAATGCTTTCTAAGGGAAAAGTCCTCACAAAGTGCATAATTGTGTAATAAATACATTAAACTGACTACCATTGTTCTCTAAGGAAATCACCATCTTTAGCTTCAAACAAGAACTTTTATTATCAGAAATCAATGAAGGAAAATGGGCATGATACGAGACTGAAATAAAGAGTCAATTACCAATAAATGGAAGGGCTAAGAAACATATATGTTCACCACTGTGCTTTAAGGTTTGCAAGGTATCACAGGACTATGAAACTGTGTATAACCTTTGATCCAGCAGTGTCACTAATATATCCCAATGAGATCATAAAAAAGGGAAAAGGACTATATGCACAAAAATGTTTGTAGCAGCATTTTTGGTAGTAACAAGGAACTGGAAATTGAGTAGATGCCCATCAATTAGGGAATGGCTGAATAAGTTATGGTATATGAATGTAATGGACTATTATTCTATACAAAATAATGAGCAGGCAGATTTCAGAAAAGCCTGGACTTATATGAATTGATGCTAAGTGAAGTGAGCAGAACCAAGAGAACATTGTACACAGTAACAACAAGAATATATGACGATCAACTGTGATGGACTTGGCTCTTTTCAACAATGAGATGATTCAAGATAATTCCAATAGACTTGTGATGGAAAAAAACCATCTTTATCCAGAGAGAGAACCATGGAGATTAAATGTAAATTAAAAGCATAGTATTTTCATCTTTTTGTTTGTTTGTTTGTATGGCTTTTTTTTTTTCTTTCTCTTGGCTTTTTTCCCGTTTGGCCTGATTTTTTCTTGCACAACATAACAAATATGGAAATATATTTAAAAGAATTGTACATATTAACCTATATCGAGTTGCTTGCTATCTTGGGAAGGGTTCAGGTAAGGGAGAGAGGGAGAAAAATTTGAAACACAAAGTCTTACAAAAATGAATGCTGAAAACTATCTTTACATGTATTTGGAAAAATAAAAAATAAAATATTATTTAAAAAAAGATTTGCAGGGCATTTTACATGATCCTCACAACAACCTTATGAGGATCTCCAAAAATGTTATTATCCCCATTTTACAGATGAAAAAAAAATGAGGTCTGGGAGAAATTAAGTGACTTGCCCAGGGTCACACAACTAGTACGTAACTGAGGCAGGATCTGTACGGTGCTCTCTTTGACTCCAAGTCTATCATTCTACCCACTCTGCACTTTGCAAACCTTAAAGCAATAGCATCAAACTCCAATAGAAATGGGAAGCACTAAACCCTATATAAGGATCCCTGTGGGCCACATGTTTATCTAGAAAACCATATATTAACATTATCTGTGATCTATTTTATTTGTATTTATTTTGTTAAACATTTCCCAATTACATTTTAATTTGGTTCAGTACTCTGGAATACTGGCCTGCAATGCTTGACACCTCTGCCTTAAAACATTACATTAATATGAGCTATTATGATCACATTCCTCTTCAAGTAATACAAAATATGTAAAATTTATTGCAAATCTTAAGACAAAATAGTATATAACTGCTAAATATTATTTTCAATATTAATTTATTATTATTATCTCTGTATTTCCCCTAGTACCTATCATGATACTCAAAGGTGTATTAATAAACATTTAGCAATGAAATCACTGTTGAGGTTGGGAGGGAGTGGAGGGAGAAGTACCTCAACACATTTAAGTTTAATTTGTATTATTAATACTTTCTCCATCATTTTCTTAAGTCAAGACAATCAGTGAAACAACAAATCATGTACTGATTTGGAATATTTCTAAGTAGTAAATAAATACTCATGATGAAAATTTAACAATTGGCTTTCTCAAGCCATTTTGAGCTGGCTCCAAAACACTCCTAACGGTACTAAAAAGCACAAAATAAGTACCCCAGATAAATGTCTTTACTTCTTCCATCACATACTTCCCCACAGAATATAATCTATAATCCTTTCTCCATCTTGGTTGTCCTCTTCAGGACACCCTCTAGTTTGTTTATGTCCTTCCTAATATTTGAGAGATCAATTGTACTCTAGAAGTAATCGGACTCATACAGAGTACAGATAAATTATCACCTCCCCCTTGCTCCACACTGCACCTCTCTTAAAATTGCCTAGGACTGACATCTCTATCATCTCACAGTGCTGACTCATCCATTAAAACTCCCAGATCTTCCTTATTAAAATTGTTGTCTAGCCATACTTCTCCCTTCCCATGCTCATAAGCATGAATTTTTGAACTCGGGCATAGGACTTTACATTTACCTCTAATAAATGTCATCTCATCAGACTGGACATCCTGGCATCCATTTTCTTAGGTGTCCTTTCCAACTTTATCCTATCTCCACATTTGATAAGCATGTCATTTAGATTTAATTTAATTCACTGCCAAAAATATTTTAAAAACAGCAAATTTCAAAGAACATGTATGTGGAGCCCTCCAAATTGCACTAAACAATTAACTACTGTTTGTGATTGGTGGTATAGTGAACAGAATATAGGGCCTTGAATCAGGAAGGCTTAAGTACAAGTCTGGCCCTAAACACTTATCAGCTATGTGATCCTGGGCAAATAATTTTATGTCTTTGCCTCGGTTTGCTCATCTCTAAAATGGATCTAATAACAGATTGTTGTAAAGATCAAATTAGATATTTGTGAAGTACTTAGCATAGAGTATGACAACTTAGTAGATACAGCTGCTTTTTTTTTAACTGTTTTCTCTGCAAAGGAGAATTCCCTTTAAAGTGGAAATGACAGATCAAAAATGACTAACAGGGAACTGATTCCTGAGATAAATAAGAAGACAACTTGAACACCTGGATACCACTGAATTCAAGTCTCCTTACCCCAGATGAACTATATCAATGGATCCTGAAAGGATTGACATGTATTACTTTTAGTGAAATTTGAAAAATCATGGAAAACAGAAGATGAACCACAAGTTTAGAGAAAAGAAAATGTTCTGATTTTCAAAAAGAGAGAAAGACAAGAAAACAGAGTCTGAAAACTATAGACTAGTGAGCTTGACTTCAATTCTTAGGAAAAATCTAGAATGAATGGTTATTCTAGAGAGATGAAGCAGTGATTACAAAGAATCATCAAGACATCTTCAAGGACATGTCAGGTCTCTTCCTTTTTGAAAGGATCGTTTAAATGAAATAAATACCATAATCAGTATACTTAGATTTTTGCAAAGATTTTGAGAAATGATTTCATTCTATTCTTATGGAGAAATAAAGAGAGATGAATTAAACAATTAGTAAAATGGATTCAAAACAAGTTAAATAGGTGTACACAAAGAACAGTTATTATTATTTTTTTGCATTTCAATATGGCAGGAGGTCTCTAGTAGAGTATCCTGGGATCTGTCTTTAGCTCTGTGCTGCTTAACAATATCAGCAATGACTTCATTAAGGCTTAGATATTAGAGGAATAGAGATCTAAGAACTATGGATGCAGAATACTACAAATGCTTTTGGAAGGGGTACTTTTGCCAGTGTTATTTGATTCTTTTTTATGCAAGGGAAAATTTTATAGTAAAGATATAGCAATCAGAAAGTACAACTGAGTAAATTTTTAAAAAGTATCAATAAAACAAAAACCATGAGGGAAAAGTCTATTTGGGATTGGAGGAAAATGTATTTGTAAGTTCTAGATTCTTTAAATATATTAAAGTTGCATTTTTAAAAATCAAAATAAATAAACATACTTTTCCTAAAAGAAAAGGCAAAGTCATATATAAGAATTTCGTACTGATTGAACTCTGAAATAGTTTTGGGTAACATAAAATGTCAACAACATGAGTAGGAAATCTCCAGCTAAGTCTTTAGTATTTCCTATTTCAGGGGATATTCCAAATATTCCCAAATAGTCCTGAACAGTTTTAGTCTGTATGAAAAGGAATTCAAAGAAATAGAGATGATCCACAATGCCTTTCCTCACTTTTTGATGGTTTAGTATAAAGAACATTGTGACTGCCTATAAAGTACCCCATATTTTTATCCTGGTTCCTCTACTAATTATCTAGTTTTCACTAAATAAGTCACAACCTCTCTGGGTCTCAATTTCTTCATGTGTAAAATAGTACCATCTACTCTATTTATTTTGAAGTATATTTGACCCTGAAAAAATACTATTGAATCTCTACCTCATAAAAAGATCAAAGAAAGAAGAAAAAGATCCCTATGTACAAAAAAACAAAAACAAAAACAAACAAAAAAAAAACCTTTTAGTAGTTCTTTTTGTGGTATCAAGGAACTGACAATTAAAACGATGGACCCATTAACTAGGAAATGACTGAACAAATTAAAATATACAAATGAAGATGGAATACTATTATGTCACAAGAAATCATGAAGGGGATAGTTTCACAGAAATCTGGGAAGATTTGTATGAACTGATGCAAAGAGAGATGAACAGAACAAGAAAACGAAATACATAATAACGATAATAAGGACAAACAATTGTGAAAGACTTAGAAATTTTGAATAATACAATGACCAACCATGATTCCAGAAGATTCATAATTAAATATGCTACCCACCAATTAAAGAGGTGATAGAGTGCAATAATAAGACATATTTTTAGACTTCCTTAATGTGGGATTTTGTTTTGCTTGACTATATTTTTATAATGGGTTGCTTTCTCAATAGGGTAGTGAAGAGTGAAAAAGATAATGAGAACCATAAATTGAAATTGAATTTTAAAAATATTTTAAAGTTTATTATGAGATCCTAGAACAATGGCAGAATCTAATCACATTTATATAGCAATTTAAGAGAAATTTAATTTAATTTAAGAGAAGCAGTGAATACAGAGCCAGTAAGACTTGGGTTAAAGTCCTCCCTCTCACATATACAGAATGTGTGACTGCGCAAGTCACATTAATGCCTTAGGCAATTCTCTAAATTATAGAAAGTTACAGGGGCAGCTAGGTGGTACAGTGGTTAGAGCATCTGCCCTGAAGTCAGGAGGACCTGAGTTCAAATCTGTCTGAGACACTTAACACTTCCTACCTGGGCAAGTCATTTAACCCCAATTGCCTCAGGGGGAAAAAAGAAAAGAAAAGAAAGTTGCTAGTTTCCAGTAATAGATGGAGGTTTCTCATCTGAGAGTTCCCTATACTCATGAAATCATAGGGCAAGTCTTTCTCCTTTTCAGATTAACAAGATTAGTTTGTGAACTAGGTAATGTAGATAATATTCCCATTTTACAGATAAGGAAAATGAACACTTGTTCATGGTCACATAGCTGATATCAAGCTAGAAGTGTCACACTTCCATAAGTTACAACTATTAAGAATAAAATTATCAGGTCTGGAAAGCTTTAATATGCTTTTTCCTCAGCACATAATAAGGAGATTTTTCCATTTACAGCCTATAAGTCAATCTGGGAAGTTTCTGTCTCTATTTTGGTGAAACCTGTCTATCTTTAGAGAAGCCATTACATTCCCCAGGGAGTGAAAGGATTTCAGAGCATGCCAGCAGAGGTCCCAATTTTGCAAAGGCAAAAAAGAAATGAGAAGAAACACCAAGTGGTAAATAAGCTAAGACAGACTACGAGGCTGGCAGAAATAACATCAAGTATTTGGAACTGAGACTCATTTTGTACTCCCTGTCTTGTAAAGCAAATTGCATAGGTTTTTCAGCCACAGGAGTCTCATGGCAGGAATAAAAAGAAGAAAAAAAAATAACAAGAAGGAGCTAAGGCACAAGAAAGACTGCCTCCAGAAAATTGAACAATAACCTTAAAGCTGTGGAAACAAGAAATGTGACTCCTATGGCAACATAAGATGGCACAATTAGGATGACTTGGAAGCACAGCAGTGAAAGGTAGTGTCAGGTTCAGCTAACACACTGGTGGCAATCAAGCACTTCTAAGTTACCAGGAGCAACATTTTGTTCTGATACCAACTCAAATCACTGGTAACTTTTTCTCTTCCCAGCTAAAACTGATGAATCAGACCACATCTGCTGGCTTATAAAGTCCAGAGGCACAAGTGGAGAGGAAAATCAGAGGAGAGGAACATTGGGAGGAGGAAGCTAAAGGATTTATGTGTTAGCAACTTCAAGCTCCAGTAAATTACCATTAATCAGATCAGCTTCTGCCTTTGCAAGTCTACTATTAAGAGCACCTAGGTAGTATGTATTTCTGAGAAGAAAATGGGCAAGTCACTTAAGCTTTCTCTGTCTCAGTTTCCTCATTTGAAGCAGCTAAGGAATATAATGTATTCCAAGCTGGACTTGAAATCATGAGGACCTAAACTTGAATCTTGCCTCAAACACTTAATAAAGGTGTGGCCCCAGACAAGTCATTTAACTTCAGTTTAATAAGTCATTTAATCTCAGTTGGTCTGTTTCTCATCTACATAATGGGAATAACTTCAGCACTTACTTCAAAGGGATATTATAAGGCTCAAGTGAGATAACATATGTAGGGTGTTTCAAAAACTTTAGAATACTACATAAATACTATTTATTAATGTTATTATTAATTATTTATGAAAGAGGAAGCTGGATTTAATAATCCCTAAGATCCCTTCTAGCTCTAAATTTATGACCCTATGAATGCCAAGGTGGGTTAGAGTTAGGCTATTGGAAGTATTCTTAAATCATCCAGTAAGATTGATATCAAAGAGGCAAAAAAAAAAATATATCAGGACTGGGAAGCTCAGTTTGGACAATATATCCCACTCTAATATGGGAATAAAACAAGAATACAAAAGTTTATAATCTAATAGGAATAACACAAAAACTAGTCCTGCACATATTAAGTACCTGGGAAGTTTCTGTTGAATGTTGTCTTCTACAGTTCCTCCAAGAATAACTCCCTCTTCATTCACTATCCCCTCCCTCAACAAATTTAGATCAGAACCCTTCAACTTGTGTATCAAAAGGGTTCCATTCATTTGTTTTTATAACTCTACCCCATCAGGACTAGAATCACATTTTCAAAAAGCTATTTTAATCCAACCTCTTTACCCTAATAGTGATATTTTATGGTTCTAAGAGTAACAGGAGCATGGAAACAAAATGTGTAAAGGGCTTTCTACTTTCTCAACTACATTCTGAAAGATAAGGGAGCAGCTAGTGGTATAATGCATGGAATGCTGGACTTAAGCATCAGAAAAATCTGAATTTAGATCCTGATTCAGGTACTAACTGGGCATATCACTTAACCCTTTTTTGCCTCAGCCTCCTCATCTGTAAAAAGATCTGGGAAAGGAAATGACCAAACACTCAAGTATCCTTGCCAAGAAAACTCCAAATAGGGTCATGAAGAGTTAGATATGGCTGAAAAACAACTAAACAATAGCACTTAAGAAGCAGAGTTGTTTTGAGGTTCAAATAAGATAATATGTGAAAAGTACTTTATAAAACCTATAGCAGTATATAAATGCTAGTTCCTATTAGCCATTTTTAAGGGGAGGGAAGTTCAGTTTGAAAGAGCAAAGCTAATGGCAGCAGATGAACTATAAACCACCTTCCCTTCATGTACAATTTCCTCTTGACTCAATGAACTATAAACCACCTTCCCTTCATGTACAATTTCCTCTTGACTCAATGACCCTAAAGGCAGATCCTTCATCTTGTGGATTAAAAAAAATCCTCCAGTTTTTTTTTTTTATTTAGCTTATATGTGACTGTACTCATTCATTTATTTCTATGCCTCCATCAGTATTCAAACCATTAGCAATGAAAAAGATCCTAGTAGATTATAAAATTTAGAGTGAATTTAAAGCAAATCCTACCTTAGAAAATCATTTAGCCCAAGCCCATCATTTTATGGATGAGAACACTGAAGGCTAAAGAGGTTAAAATGTTTTATCCAAAGTCACAAAGGTATTAAATGACAAATCTGGGATCAAAAGCCAAGTCACAGAATCCAGGGAACATAAGAGCTGGAAGGCTCCTATGAGATTTATCTAAAACAACCTCCATTTTATTGATGAGGCTCAGAAAGATTGACACTAATAATAACAACTTGTACATAGACAGACAGATGGAGAGATGAATAGGGAGGGAGGGGAAGAGAGAGAGAGAGAGAGAGAGAGAGAGAGAGAGAGAGAGAGAGAG
>JAJPUD010000880.1:30034-75941 GCA_023553655.1 Myrmecobius fasciatus
AGAGAGAGAGAGAGAGAGAGAGAGAGAGAGAGAGAGAGAGAGAGAGTTATATTAGGAGAGAGATAAAAAGAGAGGTATAGAGAGAGAAAGAGAAGAGAGAGAATTTCCTGTGTTAACTTATTTGAACCTCAGAACAACCCTAGTTGGTGAGTGCTATTATTTAGTTGTTTTTCAATCATGTCTTCATGACCCCATTTAGAGTTTTCTTGGCAAGGATACTAGAGTGGTTGGACATTTCCTCTCACATACCATTTTACAAATAAAGAGACTGAGGCAAAAAGGGTTCTTTTGTGTGTGTGTGTGTGTTTTGTTTTTTTTTTATTTTTTTTATTTTTTTAAACTTTTTTTTATTTTATTTGCATAACATATGTGTGGGTAATTATTCAACAATAACCCTTACATAGCTTTCCGTTACAAATTTTTCCCCCAACTCCCCACCCCTCCCCTAGATGGCAGGATATCCACTACATGTTAATTATGTTAAAATACTTGACAAATTGAATATATGTATACATATTTCCAAACTTATCATTGTTGTGCAAGAAAAATCTTATCTACATAAACGATACATCAGATCAAGGAAACACAATGTAAGCAAACATCAATCAAGGAGTATAAGAATGTTATGTTGTGGTCCACATTTCACATCCCTCTCTCTGGGTGTATATGGCTTTCTTCAGTGAACAATTGGAGGTGGTTTGAAACATTTCATTGTTGAAGAGAGCCATGTCCATCAGAATTGATCGTCATATAGTACTGTTGTTGCCGTGTATAATGATCTCCTGGTTCTGCTCATTTCACTCAGCATCAGTTCATGTAAGTCTCTCCAGGTCTCTCTGAAATCATCTTGCTGGTCATTTCTTACAGAACAATAATATTCCATAATATTCATATACCATAATTTATTCAACCATTCTCCAATTGAAGGGCATCTATTCAATTTCCAGTTTCTAGCCACTACAAAAAGGGCTGCCACAAACATTCTTGCACATGTGGGGCCCTTTTCTTCCTTTATGATTTCTTTGGAATATAAGCCCAATAGAAATGCTGCTGGGTCAAAGGGTATGCACAGTTTGATAACTTTTTGAGCATAGCTCCAAATTGTTCTCCAGAATGGCTGTACCCGTTCACAGCTCCACCAACAATGCATCAGTGTCCCAGGTGTTTTTTTTTTGTTGTTGTTGTTTTTTGTTTTTTTTTAAGAGAGAGAGATGTAAAGAAAGACAGAGAAGGCAATTTAAGTTTTGGAAAGTTGGGGTTTTTTGTTTGTTTGTTTGTTTGTTTAACAAATAGCTCACTTGATCTTCACAATTGAGGAAGTAGGGTCTATTATCCAAATTTTATGGTAAAGAAAATTGAGGCAGACAGAATTAAAGAGATCTGCCAAAAATCCCTCAGCTAATAAGTGTCTGAGGCAGGATTCAAATTCAGATTTTGTTAACTCCACTTAGCTGCCTCAGATTAAATGACAAGGAAAAATCCACTGGGTTAGTTTGGGATGGGACTACATCCTAATTCCCTTGACTTTTAGTTCAAAAGTCCAGGGTACCATACTTCCTTTCTTAGTTTTAAAACAGCACTGTTTAAGTACCTGTTTGCATATTCTGTTACCTAGGAAACTATACTCAAAAGAGGGAGGGACCACATTATACCATGCTTAGAAGACAGCTTTGGAGAGGAAATACTTTGGAATAATGCTGCTTCTTATTTCATTACAAACTTCACTCCCTGCCTCTAAATAAATAAATAAAGAAAGAAAGAAACAAATAAAATTGGTTTGAATTGTCTCTAATCAGAATGGTGCAGCAGAAAGAATTCCACATTTACATATTACAGAACACCTGGATTTAATCTCAGCTCTTCCTGTGACAACCTGTATTTTGCCTCAGCTTTCTCATCTGTAAAATGAAAAAACTGAATTGGATGATATCAGAAATCCCTTTCAACTCTAAATCTACAAGCTTGTAGGCTCAAAGCCACTCATAAAGATAACACTTTAAAGATATTTATAATTTTCTTCTCTTAATTTTTTTAAGGGAAGATGCACTGAGTTTTAATAGATGGGCTTCAAACAATGGAAGATTTGAAGCATTACTTTCTAACTTCCATGGCAAGATATGCCAGTATTGAGTAATGCTAGGGGGATAGAACATGTCTAGAACAATAATCCAAGGCATAATCTTAACTATACCAATTTCCTAAGAACTTGTCCCTTAACCTTCCAGACAGGGGCAAACACAATGAAATGAATCCAGAAGATGTGGGTGGGGAAAAGGTCCAGGAATCCTGAAATAGGAGTTGGACTAACTTTGAAACCTAAATGTATTAGAAACATGCCTAGCTCATATATCTTTTGAGAATCAACGTATACTATAGCAGATTCAAGATAACAGAGGGAATAAGAGATGTGTACCAAGAATCAAAAAGTTGCTGTTCAGTCATTTCATTAATGTGCAACTCTTTGTGACCCCATTTGCCAGTGGTTTTCCTCCTCTAGCTCATTTTACAGATAAGAAAACTGAGGCTGATTTGCTCAGGGTCACAAGCTAGTAAGTGTCTGAGAGTAGATTTGAACTCAGGACCAGTACTCTATCCAATGTCCTCATCTAGCTGCCTGAAATTTATTAATTTAAACTAATTTAGCCTAACATTTCAATATTAATTCAGAATTCAAATTAATAAATATTTTTTGATTAACTGGTTAATCATGGGAAAGTCTCTCTTGTATTTATTCAGAATGGTGGCATGGAAAGTATTCCAGATTGAGTCAGAACTCAACCTGAGTTTTCTCATCTGTAAAATGGATATATTTAGACACTGCCTACCACAAAGGGTTGCTGTAACACAAACTTTTTAAGTGCCAAAGATGTGAGCTTTTGTTACAAATGTTTCTGGAACTGAAAGTTATTTCCAATTATTACTCAGACACAAAGGAACCCATTGAGACAGAGATTGATTAACTCAAGTGAATTATCAGGCTACTGCTTCACAGATAAGATTTTCACACCCTGTCCCCAGAAAACTCACTTTTGGTTTTGAAGACTCCCAGTCCTAGCTCTGGAATGACTTATTTTGTTATTTAAGGTTATTTTGTATTCTTTTTTTCCTTTACCTCTGCCCATGAGAGATAGGCCTTCCCATTGTCCTTGGGCATTGCAAAAAACAACAGGATTGCTGGTCTCTGGCACATACCCCTTCCAGCATTTGTACACAACTTGACTTCCATATGTGGTATTGTTCAGAAGAGGTGGATAGGCATTTGGGAATGAAGGCAGAATCCCACAGTCCACAGCTACAGTACAAAGTAAAGAAGGGAAAAAAAACAAAAAACAAACAAACAAAAAAAAAAACAAGGACTGGAGTAGGAAATAGATTTTTTGGAGGGGAGGGGGGAAAGGGGGAATACAAAGCAGCAGGAGGAAAATAAAACAAGAACATTAGAAAAATAAAGGCATGACTTTAATGCTCCTGTCTGGTAGACCTGCTGTCTTTCAACATTTGGATTTCAACCAATCAATTGACCACTTAAGTGCCTACTATGTGCCAAGAAGATGAGTATTCTTGATACTATAACCAAACAAAATAGTCCCTGTGCTCCCAACAAACTTGTTCTGCGCAGAAAAGCAACATAAGAAGTATAAATATATGCAAAATTAATAAAAGGTCATTTTTCTCTCTTTCTAGATCTGATGTTTCTTGTGCAGTAAGATAACTATATAGATATGTATACATATATTGGATTTGTCATATAATTTATCATATTTAGCATGTATTAGATTACCTGTCATCTAGAGGTGGGGGGTGAGGGAAGGAGGGGAAAAGCTTGGAACAAAAAAAAAAGTTTTGCAAAGGTCAATGTAGAAAAATCACTCATGTGTACTGTAAATATAAAGCTTTTAATAAAAAAAATAGCTTTTCATTTTTCAAAATATGTGCAAAGATAGTTTTAAATATTTGCCCTTGCAAAACCTTGTGTTCTCCCTCCCTCCCCACCTTCCCCCGCCCCTAAACAGTAAGTAATCCAATATAGGTTAAACACATGCAATTCTTCTAAATATATTTCTACATTTATCATGCTACATACACACACAAAAAAATCAGATCAAAAAGGAAAAAAATGAGAAGATAGAAAAAAAAGCAAGCAAACAACAAAAATGAAAATGCTTTGTTGTGATTTACATTCACTCCCCATTGTCCTCTCTCCAGATGCAGATGGCTCTCTCCATTACAAGTCTATTGGAATTGGCCTAAATCACCTCATTATTGAAACTGATCTTAGTTGATCATCACATAATCTTCTTGTTACTGTGTACAATGTTCTTTTGGTTCTACTCACTTTACTTATCATCAGTTCATGTAAGTCTCTCCAGGTCTCTCTGAAATCATCCTGCTGTTCATTTCTTATAGAACAAAATATTCCATTACATTCATGTACCATAACTTATTCAGTCATTTCTCAATTGATGCTGCCTATTTTTTTTGACTCCTTAATCAACCTACAAAAAAAAAAAGGTTTTCATCCAAGTGGAGAAACCACTTTGTGTTTTATAAGTAATGAGGCTGGTTTTATTAATATATTTGATTTTGTATTTTCAACAAATGCACCAAAATTTATACACTCAGCAAAGTATATATCAATTGAAAGTTGTCCCTCCAGTAACTCTAAAAATTATATTTCCAGGACTCTTCTTAAGGGAGCTGCTTTTGAAGCCAACAACATATTCTTTTGAACACCCCCAGTAGTCATAAATCATCATCCTCTAAGGAGCCAAGCCACGTCTTGTGAATCAGATAGGTCATCATACAGATCAAAACCCAAGGCTTAAAAACAATTAAGTTATTAATTTAACAATTAAGCTGAGGCATGAATTTGAGTTTCTTCTTTGTTGCACTGATTCCTTGTTTAGATTCATGGATTTTCTTGATGTGGTTGGTTCTTCCAACATGGCCAATCACAATCCATCTGTACCTGCCCATCCTTTCTTGTCTCTCCACTACTGCAAATCTACAACAAGGGAATTCTAAAGTGCTGGCATTACTCTGGTTCTTTTAACATGATAAGTACACCAATGGAGCATATGGGTTGTCCATAGGTTATACCTTGTTTTGACTAGGTGAGGATTTCTTGTCCTATTTCTTTTTCTAAAATGGGGCTATTTAAGTAATTTGTTTCCTCTTCTGTTAGCCTGAGCAATCTATATTTTTGTAGATATTCCTCAATTTCATTTAGATTATCAAATTTATTGGCATAAAGTTGGGCCAAGTAACTCCTAATTATTGCTCTAATTTCCTCTTCATTGGTGGAAAGTTCTCCCTTTCCATTTTTGAAACTAATAATTTTATTTTCTTCTTTCCTTTTTCTAATTAAATTAATTAAAAGTTTATTTATTTTGTTTTTTTCATATAACCAACTCAGTTTAATTTGTTGATTCAAGAGTTATATTATTTTCAATTTTATTAATCTCCCCTTTTATTTTCAGAATTTCAAATTTGGTATTTAATTGAGGACTTTTAATTTGTTCTTTTTCTAGCTTTTTTTAGTTGTAAGCCCAGTTTAATGATCTTCTCTTTCTCTATTTTATGCAGGTAAGTATTTAGAGATATAAAATTTCCCCTTATAACTGCTTTGGCTGTATTCCACAAATTTTGGTATGTTGTTTCCTTCCTTGTCTCTTTTAATTAGATCTATCTTTGCTTTTACTTGATCTGAAATCAGGATTGCTACTCCTGCTTTTTTTTGTTCACCTGAAACATAATAAATTCTGCTCTAGCCCTTTACCTTCATTCTGTATGTTATCACTATGCTTTAGATGTGTTTCTTGTAAACAGCATATTGTGGGATTCTGGCTTTTAATCTATCTGCTTCTGTTTTATGGGAGAGCTCATCCCATTCACATCACAGTTAAAATAACTAATTCTGTATTTCCTGCCATCTTATTTACCCAAAATTATGTTTTTCTCTTTCCTTTCCCCCTGTCCTCCTCCCCAGTATTTTGCTTTTGATGACCACCTCCCTCAAACAATCTTTCCCTTGTAGAGACCCTCCCCCTTTTTTACACTTTTCCCCTAATTCTTCTATTTTCCCTTCTATTACTCTTTCCCTTTCTTTTCCTCCTTTTTCTCCCACTTCCCTAAAAGGTGGAACAAATTTCTCTGTGAAACCAAATATGTCTGATATTCTCTCTTAGAGCCAAATCTGATGAGAGTAAGATTCACACAATGCTCATCCCCTCCCTTCTTTCCCTCAATTATAATAGGATTATTTTGCCTCTTCTCAAGATGTGAGTTTCCTTATTTTACCTCCTTTTTCCTCTTTTTCCAGTATGATTCCCCTTTCCACCTCTAGTTTCTTTTTCATATTATCAAAATAAAATCAAATTATACCCATGTTTTCTAATAATAGAAACATAGTTCTCAAGAGTTCTTTTCTTTTTACCTCTTTATGCTTCTCTTGAGTTCTGTGTTTGAAGGTCAAATTTTTTGTTCAGATCTGGTCTTTTCATTAGAAATAGGTGAAATTCATCTGTATCATTAAATGTCCATCTTCTTCCCTGAAAGATAATGTTCATTTTAACTTGATAGCTTATTCTTGGCTATAATCCAAGTTCCTTTGCCTTTTGGAATATCAGATTCCAGGCCCTTCTATCCTTTAAGATAGAAGCTGATAGATCCTGGGTGATCCTAATTGTGGCTCCTTGGCATTTAAATTGCTTCTTTCTGACTGCTTGAAATATCTTTTCCTTGGTGCAATAGTTCTAAAGTTTAGCCACAATATTCCTTGGGGATTTAATTTTGGGGTCTCTTTCAGGAGGTGATGGGTGATTTCTTTTGATGGTTATTTTATTTTCTGATTCTAAAACATCAGGGCAGTTTTCTTTTATGATTTCCTATAAGATGGTGTCTAGGTTCTTTTTTTCATCATGGCTTTCAGGAAGTCCAATAATCCTTAGATTGTCTCTCCTAGATCTATTTTCCAAGTCAATTGTTTTTCCTAGGAGATATTTCATATTTTCTTCTATTTTTTCATTTTTTTTGTTTTTGTTTGACTGATTCTTGAAGTCTTATTGAGTAATTCACTTCTATTCATTCAATTCTAATTTTTAGTGTATTATTTTCTTCAGTTGCCTTTTTTAGCTCCTTTTATAATTCACCAATTGAATTTTTTGTTTATTGCATTCTTTTTCCATTTCACAAATGTTGTTTTTAGGTGAATTGCTATCTTTTTCATATCTCTTTTGTAGGGCATTCCTTCTTGCAATGATCTCATTTCATTTCCCCATTTTTCTTCTAACTCTTTTAAGATTCTTTATGCAATCTTCCAGGAAAGCCTTGTGAAATGGGGAGCAGCTCATGTCTCCCTTTGTGGCTTCCTCTGGAGTTTAAAAAAAAAAAAAACTTTTTACCTTTAGGAAGCTCAGGATCTGAGGTCTGTTCTTATCTCTCTCCATAAAAGTTGTCTATGGTGAGAGTTCTTTTTTGTTTTTTATTCATTTTTTAAGGCTTGAGGTCTGTTTAAAGCAAAGTATCAACAACTGCTTTAATTTGCCCTGGGGCAGTTCTGTTGATTGATTTCCAGTGCTAGGTAATCAGGGATAGGTCCAGCATTCTTCCCGTGCTCAGTGGTTTGCAATTTACCTTTTACAAAAGGCAAATCTGCCAAACCACTTGCTTGCAATCAGGACAGAGTAGCCTAAGAGGCTCACAGAAGGTTCCCAGGTGCCTGACTCCCGGCCCCAGATTCCTGCCCCAGTCTCCCCACGTTGCAGTCTAGGCTCCGCAGACTGTCCCTCTTGATTGAAACAGAACTGTTTTGAAGTTCTTCCAAGGTAACTTCTTTTGGGAATGTGTTGTACTCCAAATACTTGTGGGACCTTTGACTCCAAAACCAGTTTAGAGGCTTAATCTGCTATTGGTTTGAGAAAAGGTCAGAGGAGGTCACAGAGAGTCATGTCTGCTCTCCACCATCGTGGCTCAGCCCTAGGTGAGGGTTTCTTTCTGACTCTATCAAGTCTATGTCACCTTTAATATCCGGGTCAAATTTAGAGAATGGTATTGATTATGAAGGGGCAAGTAGATGGCATTCTGGACAGAGTTCCAAGATTGGGTTCAAGAAAACTCACCTTTCTCAGTTCAAATCTGACCTCAGAAACTTACTAAGTATGCGACCTTGGGCAAGTCCCTTAACCCTGTTTTCCTGAGTTATCTCATCTATAAAATGAGCTAGAAAAGGAAATGGCAAACCAATCCAGTATCTCTGCCAAGAAAATCCCAAAAGGAATCATGGAGTGTTGGATATAACTGAAAGATGTGAACAACCACAAATTGATTATGAAAAGAACAAAATACTCAAATGATAGTCCTGTTTATGTAGGATTCTCTTCTTTGTTTTTATTTGATTACCAACGTCCATACTTTCTTTCCTTTTGGTCTTCCTCTGGAAAAATTCTTCAACAGCAAGTCTTCAACAGATTCGTTAGCTTTAGCTACCCTCTCTTTTGTCTCTAGGACCAAATAAAATTCCACATACAAAAAGAGATGCCCATTTTTCCAAACTCTTCCACAGAAGCATGCAGTTGCCTTTTCAATTATTTACAACTACAAATCATCCTACTCTGCAAGTTATAGCTAATGGCCAAAAGCTTCTTATCCCCATGACATCTATGTAAGTTTCTCTACCCACCCCATCCCCAAAAGCTTCCTCTTCCCTCCATGTTTATGAACAACTGAGACCTTACTGTAATTTCACTTAGGACAAATGTTTACCAACAATCACATTATTCATAAAGAACCAAGGCCTGAAGAAATTGGGCAGCCTCTGACATCAGAGAAATTTTTAAATGTGCCTATGTACCTATATAAAGTTTAATTAAAATGAAAATATGAATCCCCTTTAGACAATTCATCTTTAGACAATAATGCCCAATGGAGAAAAGAAAGTAATGTAATATAGAGTGTTGAAGTTGGAATCAGGAAAAAACCAAGTTCAAATCCCACCTCAAAGACCTACTAGCTGTGTCACACTGGGCAAGTCACTTAACCTCTGTCAGCCTTGGCTTCCTCATCTATAAAATGGAGATAATAATAGCACCAATCTCCCAGGATTGTTGGAAGGACCAAATAAGGTAATATATCTAAAGCATCTGGAAAGCTTTAAAGCACTATTTAAATACTAGCTAGTATTCATGTTATTATTATTATTATTATGCTCCCTGTCATCTGATAATTTTTGGAAGCATGGATAAGCTTCCAAAATTGGTGTGGATTGTCATGAATTAGAAAGACTAATAACCTTACATGTTAATACAATGCTTTACAAAACAGAAAGAACTTTCACACATACTATTTTAACTGATCCTCACAACTTAAATGAGGTAAGAAGAGTAAGCATCCCCATTTTTCAGAAAGAAAACTGAGACTCCAATGAGTTGTTCCTGGTACAAAGTTATACTGTTTTAAGTGGCAGAGATAGAAATAGGACTAGGATTTTGTAATCCCAATTATAGCTGAGGGCAACTAAGTAACACAGCAGATAGGAGTCAAAGTAGTGCAGAATGGGGAAGGTAAAGAATGAGTATGAAAGATAGAGAGACAGTTTAGAACCAGAAATATCCCAGTTCAACTCTTGCCCCTGACATAAACTGGCTGTGAGACTTTGGACAAGTAACTTATAAACTCTTAGTGCTCTCCATAGGCAACTCTAAGCATCATTACAGAAGCTAATAATCTGAATTTGTAAAGGAAGTTTCCTTACCCAGGATTCCCTCTATTGATGAAATCATAATAGAGAATGTGTAAAGGACTATCATAGGTTGTAAACTTGGAAAGAACCCAAATAGTGATGTTTTGTTATTTAGTCATTTTTCAGTCACATCAACCCTCTGTGACTCTTTTTGGGGTTTTAGTGGCAAAAATATTAGAGTCATTTGCCATTTCTTTTTCTAGGTCATTTTACAGTTAAGGAAACTGAGGCAAAGAGGATTCAGTGACTTGTCTGGAGTCACACAGAAAGTAAATGTATGAGGATGGATTTGAGCACTGGTCTTCCTTACTCTAGATAAGGTTCTCTAGGCGGTTCAAATAATATAGAACTGCTGATTCAAGTTTCAAAAGCATAGATTTTATGAAATGGGCAATAATAAGTATCTCAAAAAAAGCAAGAGTTGTGTCTTCGACTTTTTCTATCATCTTTATTGTGCTTTTTAGAAAGGTGGAACACATAGTGGTGCTCCATATGCTTGTTTGATTTAATCGATTCAAGTCAAACTGTGACAAGAGAGGTATGGAAGGACTGGGGAATCAATTATGGACAATGAATTCTGAGCACGATGACTTCCCTCCAGACACACAATTTGTAAAAATTATCTCCTTTTGGCTAAATAACAAAGAGGTGTCTTTATCCTGTAGTCCCTCTTACCTTGACAGTGTATCTTTGGGGTCTCCCAGGTGCCATCAGCAGTACACGTTGTCACACTTTCTTTCTGGTCACCATAAAATCCTTCTTTACAAGCATAATGAACTTGGCCACCCAGTCTAGAGGTGTATTTTCCAATGATGTAGCCATTTGGAATCTCTGGAGGTGTCCCACAGTCTATTTCTATAGGTAAAATCATGCCAACTAGGTCATTGTGTGGATTCTTCAAAGGTAAAAAACAAACCCTCCTCCCAATTTAATGGATGCACTCTGGCTTGACCATTTGGCTCTATTTCAACAATTGTCTGGGAGCTCTGAAATCTGTGTCTATATTCCATTCTAACTTCCCACAGGAACCACATGTATGCATGTGCAACCATCAAGAAGAGTCTGACTAATAAGGACTAACAGGGGCAAGGTCAGCCTGACAATGAAAAGTCAGAATGAATCAAAATTTTAAAAAATAATACAATTTTATTATTTTCAAGATCATACTTAATACATAATCAACTACTAGCTGCTAGAGGTGGTACAATGGATAGAGCACTGTATCTGGAGTCAGGAAGGCCTGAATTCATATACTCTCAGATACTTATTGGCCATGGAACTCTGGACAAGTCACTTTTTTGGCCTTACTTTCCTCATCTTTTTTTTTCCTTTATTAAAGCTTTTTATTTGCAAAACATATGTATGGGTAATTCTTCAACACTGACCCTTACAAAGCTTTCCATTACAAATTTTCCCCCCTAGTCCCCACCCCTCCTCTATATGGACTTTCCTCATCTTTGAAATGGGAATAATAATCACACATACTTCTCAGGATTGTTGTCAGAATCAAATGAGATAATATTTGTAAAATGATTACCAGAGTGCTTGACACACAGTAGGTGCTATGAAAATGCTTATTCTCTTCCCCCTCTATCATTCTGTTTCAAAATGTAAGCCTTGTCTAAACTGCTTCAATAAATTAGATAAATTAGTAATCAGAAGTATCCATTTGCAATAAGGATCTGTTTTCCTGGCATTGTTTTACTGACCCAGTTAGAGAAAGCTCAATTTTTACTACCAATTCAGGACGGCACCTTATGCACTATATAGAGTCTTAACTGTCTGAAGCTGAGGTGTTGTCCACAACACTCCAGAGTGTGACTGAATCAAATTAAAACATAATTGAATAATATTTAACAAAATAAGTAAAAATGCAATAAAGCATATACAATGTTAATACATAGTTTTCTAAGTCAATATATGGCATGTGAGGATCTTTCTACATAGTTTAGTGACCTCCATCTCTATATGAGTTTGGCAGGACTGCCCTAAAGTAGCAAAAGGTCTTTCTCAGGATCATGCAGCATATATGTATTGAAGGGGGGATTTTGGTTCAGATTTTTCTGACTCTGAGGACCTTTCTCTATCCCCTAAGCCACAATGCCTCTCCCACTTGCAGATACCAATAATTAATATGCCATAGTTTCCTGAAAGCAGTTTATGCTTTGGGGTTGGTTAAACACCCTACCTAACGCCTTGGTATAACTGCTTTGTAAATTTTGCAAGGGGACAGATAAATCACATATGGCCATATAATCAAATGATTCTACGGAAGGAATTTGAGAGCAGACAGATGTCCTCATGAGTCCATCCTCAACTCCAAATATTACATATCTAAGCAGTGACCTACCTGTGCATAATGTACCATCCCTTGTAGGGTGGAAAGGTTGGATCCCATTTTGGGGAAGGTATCCATTCTTGCAATAGCATTCATAGCTTCCAGGAGTATTTATACACTGTCCTCCAGGCCCACAGGTATCTGGTACTTCACATTCATTCAAGTCTTGATAATCCAACAAAAGTAAAAGAGAAAAGAGACCCAAAAAGTGAGAAGAGAAATAATTATTTTTCTATTCTAAATTACTTTATGAAGGAATATACTTGTTGCTATTTTACTATCATTTAATGGATTTTAGATTTGTCATTCCAATTAAATAGTAAGCTCCTTCAGTAGTGGGCCCTTGTCTTATATTTCTCTTAGATCCCTCCATGCATAAAATATACTGCAGACACTCAATAAATATGTGGTGGTTATATGATATGTTTTGACTAAGTTTTAAGTTATCAAAATGTGATTCAAAAACTATTGTAGTCAGAGCATCCATTGTTGCTATGCATGTACCCCTAACCTCACTTCAATTCTAGAACCATGAACCATGATTAAATCAACTCTACCATCATTCCTTCAAGAGATGTGTCAATTTACTCCCCAAAGGTTCCATTCCTCATCATTATAACTTTCTGAACTAAAGTGAAACTCGCTGGGCACCATTACCCAAAGTTCTTTATGTCCCCCATTAATTCTAATTAATAATAATTATTATTATTAATAAGCTTCTTGAAATCAAGTTCTTTTGTTTTAGTATTTGTTTGCACAGTACTTGGCATACAGTAAAGCCTTTTAATAAATGCTTTTTTCATGTATTCATTTTTCATCCTCTAATAGTCAACATTCTAGCTATGAACCTTATAATACTGACTGGGTTAGTTCTAGGTCATCAGACAAAATCAAGTGCAAGGATAACATCTGAATCTTTTCACTTTGCTAAAAGTACTAACCCATGATATTTAAAAATGTAAAATGGCACTTGGTCCTGGATGGCCCATTTACCCAATTACACTGGCACAGTAAGAAAAGAAAGAGAAATTTAACAATATAACTATTGATATTCTATGTAATAAAAATTATCAAAGAGTTCATTGATTAGATACTACTGCCAATCACCCTACACATCAACATATAAAGATAGTTATCTGTAGATTTTATTTATGTCCAGATTACAAACTCATCTGTATGAAAAGTCAGAGAGCTAGAGCACCAGCTTCGACAATCTTATATACAATATCTGAGGCCAGATTTTAATTCAAGCCTTCATGACTCTAGGCCCAGCATTCTACCTACTGTACCACCTGACTATACCTCTAGTATATAGTGCTGCCTTGGTGTACACTGAATAAATAAAATAATAAAACTAATACAAGAAATAAAAAATTTATACAAGAAAGTTTGCTGTTAGCAGCTAACATAAGGAGGTTCAAGAAAGGCTTCACTTAGAAAGGTTACAACTTGAAAGAAAACAGAGATTCCAAGAGAGGAGATAAATAGAAAATGTACTCCAGACAGAAAGGCAGTTTTTGCAAAGTTGGAATATGGAGTTACCTGTATGGAACAGCAAACAGTGCAATTTCGTTGTAGTGTAGAATGTATAAAGAAAGCAATGAATCAGAAGGTTCTGCATCTGACTCTGGACTTTTTGGTCATGTCCCAATAACTTTCTCACCCTGGAAGGAGCTTCTCCCCCTGCTGAACCCTGGTCCTGATGGTGACTAGAACTTCCATTCTGAGGAAGTGCTCAAGCCAGTCTTTACTGCTTTACAATCCTTTACTCCTCTTTTAGCTCCATTTCTGACTACAGACTAATCCCCTATTCCACCTCTCTGAAACCCTCCTCATTTCCCCCTTCTCCTAAAATTTATTAACTCCTCATTGACAAAAATTATCTTTTTGCTTCTGTTTGTGTTACCCAGACACATCTGGAGACTTTTGATTTGGCGAAAATGAAGAGCCAATGGAAGGGTTCTTGGAGAATGGCCAGATTAGCTAACTGGAGGCATCTTTACCCTCTGCCATGTGGGTGAACCATGAAGCCTCTCTTGATTGCCTGTGTATTTTAAGCTGGCAAGACTGAGCAGTTCCCTTTCTGGTGCTCTCTCTCTTTTTTTTTAAATAATATTTTATTTTTCCAAATACATGCAAAGACAGTTAACTTTGCAAAACTTTGTGTCCCAAATTTTTCTCCCTCTTCTCCCCTTCCCCGCTCCCTAAAACAGCTGCTCTCTTTTCAGCAACTCTTATCTGCCACATTGAAAGGGTGAAGATTTCAGATGACCCCCATTTTAACCACAACAAAGACACCATGCACTGAACCAATGAGATGAGAAGGACCCTGAGAAGGATTCCCTTGCATTCTCTTTTTAATCTGCAGATCCAAGAAATGAACCTAGGAAGATTTGTTTCTATTCTGGTTATTTGTCCTCTTCAGTTTCAGGTGCTGAAGGTGATCCTCGAAGGACCCAAGAGTTCAAATATGGAGACACTGAAGAGAGGCTTACACTTGGGATGGAGCAGTCAGTCAAACCAGCATGGAAGCCCTGAAAAATCAGGGTACCTGGGATTTGAACCCAAGGAGGAGGATTCTGGACTTAGAACTCATAGGGAATTGAGCTAAATTATGAATTAATCTCCTGCCTCTCCCCAGAGCCCAAGGTGGTAGAAGAGGGAAGGAGGATTATGCTTTCTAGGTGTTGCATGAATTAATCTATAGCTTTGTGACCTTAACTTTTAAAGGAAAGATTCCTTTATAAAAGCCAATTCATTGTTTTCCTCTGTGCCTCTCTTTTTATACTATCCCAGTTACCTTAGTACAAGGAAACCATTTCCTACATTTAGAAAACATCATTGGTGGGGGCTGAAGCCATTTATAGAGAGTATAGATATCTCCAAAAGCCCTCAGTGGTACCAGAGAGTGGACCAGGGGGAGGAGGGTGAAATGGAACCTACCTGGCCTTCAGCTCCAGTACTTAGCACTGAGTCTGATACATAATAAGTGTTTAATAAATGCTTATTGACATGTTGAAATATAAGAGATTGGTTTGTAAATGAGATTTAAAAGACAAAGGAATTCATATTTGATCCTATAATTAATTTGTAGCTAAATTGTACTGAACCAGAATTCAGTAGCTTGAATCAGTAAACACCAAATAATCATTTTGGCAGCTGTGTCAGGAAACACAGGTCAGAAGACCAAAAAGAAGACTATTATGAAAGTCCAGACAAGAGGTGATGAAGGTCTAGGCTTCCAGTGCTCTCAGCCCACAAGTGGTAGATGGGTCAAACACTGGTCAGAAGGAGATTACAGGAGGTCTCTTTGCTAGCACTGAGGCAGGACTCTGTTGCTTTGCCCATGCTCAGATCCAGGCCACAGTCCTGATTGACAGTCCCAGGGTGAGGAGAAACACTAGCTCATTTGAGCTTGCAGCCACAGTGGAGTGGGACTTTTCTTACAATTCCTGAGCAGAATAGTGTTTGTGGTCACTCAGAGATGAGAGCACTGGCCAGGAAATTAGTAAACACACCTCTCCTTGCATCATACCACCTTGGAAGAACTGAAAACTTGCAGGTCTCAAGAAATATCTCTGAAGACAGATTATTGTGGTAACAAGAAAGATTAAAATACACATTCAGAAGATCGCAAAATCCAAAGTCTCCACCAAAAAATGAATTGGTCTCAGACCATGGTAGAACTCAAAAAGGATTTTGAAAATCAGGTAAGAGAGGTAGAAGAAAAATTGGGAAAAGAAATTAAGGTGATTCAAGAAAATCATGAAAAAAGAGTCAACAATTTGGTAAAGGAGATACACAAAAAAATACTGGGGGAAAAGACACCTCAAAAAACAGATTAAACCAAATGATAAAAGAGATACAAAAAGGCAAGGAGAGAGATGGACAAATGGAACAAGAGACACTGAATTTAAAAAACAAAACTAACTCCTTAAAAAGTAGAATTGAGGGGCAGCTAGATGGCACAGTGAATAGAGCACCAGCCCTGAAGTCAGGAAGACCTGGGTTCAAATCTGATCTCAGACACTTTATACTTCCTAGCTGTGTGACCCTGGGCAAGTCACTTAACCCCAAATGCCTCAGGAAAAAAAAAAGTAGAATTGGCCAACTAGAAAAGAAGGTACAAAAGATCACTGAAGAAAATAATTCCTTAAAAATTAGAATTGAGCAAATGGAAGTTAATGACTTTATGAGAAATCAAGAAACAATAACAAAAAACCAAAAGAATGAAAAAAAATATTCTTTGGAAAAACAACTGACCTGGAAAATAAATCCAGGAGAGATAATTTTTTAATTATTGGATTACCTGAAGGCTATGATCAAAAAAAGAGCCTACATATCATCTTTCAAAAAATTGTCAAGGAAAACTGGGATGATATTCTAGAACCAGAAGGTAAAATAAAAATTGAGAGAATCTGCCAATTACCTTCTGAAGGAGATCCTAATATGAAAACTTCCAGGAATATTATAATTAAATTCCAAAGCTCTCAAGCCACAGAGAGAATATTGCAGAGAGCAAGAAAGAAACAATTCAAGTATAATAGAGCCACAGTCAAGATAACAGAAGATTTAGCAGCTTCTACATTAAAGGACTGGAGGGCTTGGAATACAATATTCCTGAAAGCAAAGGAGCTAGGATTATAACCAAGAATCATCTAGCCAGCAAAACCGAGTATAATCCTTCAGAGAAAAAAAAAATAGATCTTTAATGAAATAGGGGACTTTCAAATATTCTTGATGAAAAGACCAAAGTTAGAAAAGAAAAGAAAAAAAGATCAGAGTTGAATAAAAAAATTTACTTTCAAATGCAAGACTCAAAAAAAGCAGAAAAAAAAGGTAAACAGGAAAGGGAACTCATAAGTAACTTGATAAAGTTAAATTTCTTACATGGGAAGATGTTACTTCTCCCTATGGTAATGAAATCATGGGTGCATTCTCTATCAACTATTTCCTTTCCTCTTTGCTTCTGTCTTTCATTAGCTCTGGGTTCTAGTTCAGATTTTGAAGAATCTTTAGTAGCTGGCAAGAATCCCCAGAAAAATAACTGGTTGAAACATACTTTTTTCCTTATTTTATTTTTCTCGAATACCTTCATGTTTTCTTTGACAACATGACTAATATGGAAATATGTTTTACATGACTACCATGTATAACCTATATCAAATTGTTTGCCTTCTCAATGAGGAGGAAGGGGAGGAAAGAAGGGAGAAAATTTGGAACTTGAAGTTTTTGAAATAAATGTTAAAATTATTTTTACATGTAATTGGGGAAAATAAAATAGTAAAAAAATTTTAAAAACTTTACCAAAATGATACGTGTAGTCATTAAAAGTTCTCTTGAAGAAAAAATAAGAAAACAGCAATCTTTCACAGAGTATTTTCTACAACAGAAATGTCTTTATCAATTAAGAAGTTTAGAGAGCATAATATACTTTTTCATCCATTGCTTCTTCATTACAAAAGGGTATTTGACTCAGCAGAACAAAATGAAGCTTTACAGATACTACAGATGCTACTCAATTTGTCATTAAATTACATATAAATCTATGACAAATACAACCATGGATATGTCTGTTCAATAATCCAGTGATCATATTTAAGCAAAACATAATAGGTAGGAATAGGAATAGCTAGATGGCATAGTAGATAGAATCTCAGACTTTGGGTCAGGAAGACTCATCTTCCTCAGTTTCCTCATCTGTAAAAGAAACTAAAGAAGGAAATGGCAAACCACTTTGGTGCTTTTGCCAAGAAAACTCCAAATGGAATCACAAAAAGCTGGACATGACTGAAAACAACTCAGTGACAAAATAGAAATAATAAGAGTAATAATAGCTATCATATAGAGATAGATACGTATGTATATATTTATATATGTACGTATATTGCTTTAAAGTTTATAAAATATTTCATAAATATTTCTCATTTTATCTTCACAAAAACATTAGAAGGTTGATGCTATTATTATCCCTGTTTTACAGATGAGGAAATTGAGGAATACAGAATTGAAGTGATTTGCCCACAGCTAGTAAATGTGTAAGACCAAATTTGAACTCAGGTCTTCCTGGGTCTAAGCCCATCAGACTATTCACTGTGATGCATATGTATTTATTTCTTCCCCAAAGATGTTCTCCACTGAAAGAGAACATTCTTTACAAATTCTGAATGGAAGAGAGTCTTGATTATTGGAAAAGTTCTCCAAGTTTGCAGATGATATAATATTGATTACATTGAAATCCAGAATACTATAGGATATCCTTATTAAGATTCATGGCAACTCAACAGAAATGAGTCCAGACATCATTAATGAAACACCAAAACAAGAGAAGAAAGTGTAATACCCAGTATGTCTCAACTTTTCTCTCTTTCAGTATGATTCCTAATCCTCTCTGACTTTCTCAGCCTAAAAGATTCCTCTGCCCTGTGGTTCCCTCCTCCTACTAGCAAGGTCCTCTCAAAACTTGTTTTGAGGAAGTATGCAGGCCAACCATACTCATTCTTGCATTTATCTCTTGGCTCCACATCTGATTCTCTGGACATTTCTGCCAATTTCTATCCAGTTCCCTACCTTTCCTGTTTTCAGCTCCCTTTTTACATACTGTCTTCTCACCATTTGAAAGAAGCCTTTCTTTTTGCTTGTATTTGTATTCCCAGCACTTAGCACAATGCCTAACACATAATAAGTTCTTAATAAATGCTTGGTAGTTTGACATATCACCCAGATTATTGCATACCCTTGAACGGGCAACTCATTAAATTATTCTATCTGATTATATATCTTGAACAGACACTACAAATAAAGAATAATCTATTCCTGATTTGAAGAGAAAGAAGAAATTAGGCTGAATCATCTCTGAGAAATTATACAGCATTTTCAATTATCTTTAGCAGTTTCAATATTCTTAACACCAACAACTCAATCACAATGTTCCATAATAATGATTGATTCTGGCAATCTTAAAAGATTACAGAAAACCCAAAGAAAAGATGACAGGGAGATGCTGAGTCTAAGTAGGCATTATCACATTAACAATGAAGAGTTTCTTGTGACAACAAGTATAAGGAAATTACATCAAGGACATGTAAAATCAGAAAAGGAGGTGAGAAGAAAGGGAACAAGCATTTATTAAGTACCAACTGTAATAAGCTTTTTACAAATATTATCTCAACTAATGCTCACAACAACTCTGAGAGGAAAGTACTATTATTATGCCCATTTTACTGTTGAGGAGGCAGACACAGGTTAAGTGAGTTGCCCAAAATCATATAGCAAGTAAGTAATTGAGAAGCCAAATTTGAATTATGGTCTTCCTGATGAGGTTCAGCACATAATCCACCATGTCCCCTAGTTGCTATCAGACAGACCAGTCATGAAAAAAGGGGGAAGAATAACAGAGCCTGAGTATTATAGTGGTCTCCATGAAAAATAAAAAGAACCAGAGGGCAGCCTCCAGTGCATAATTCTCTACAGAAGATGTGATGATTTATACTAGAAAGGCACAAACAAGCATTATACAGGATGAAAAGGCCTCTATGGATTATGAGCTGCTGCTTGGTAGAGAGAGAGTGTTCCCACAATGATGATTGAAATACAGATAAAATGGCATCTGGTTACCCTGAAAAAAATTTCAGGTCACCAAAAATCCCTGGGCAATTCTGTCTTGAGTTATAGTTTTAATGATGCAAAACAAAATAACTTCAGTCCACTGAAGTCTCTCCCTTGGCTGAGCAAAGAAAAAAAATAGGAAGAATAAATAAAACTGATAAGCACAAAAGGTAGGAGTTTAAGGACACAAGGGGGAGGAAGTCAGAAAAGGAAAGGAGGTAAAGAGGTCAGGAAAAGGACACCCTTGGTTTCCTGGAACTCTTGGTTAATATTTTCAAGAGGCATAAACCACGAAACCCAGCTGTGTCCCAGAATTATTTTATTATAAGACCAAAGGGATTGGGGAGGAAGGAGTGTAAAGAGGGAAAATAACCACTGGTCATCTTTTTCCTTTCCAAATTAATTTTTTTCCCTTTAATAGCAGAAGCAAAGTTTGCAGTGGCCTTGAATGGGGATTCTGTTTCCAAATAGTAGAAAAGCACAGATAGGCCTTTAATAATACTGAAATGGAAGAGGCAGCTATCCTTGAGTGTCTCTCTCCTTCCACCCTGCTCCCAATACAAATCGATGAAAGTTTCATTGTCACCATGGAGACAACCAGCTTTCTGATAGTACCTACCTGGCACCTTCTGCAAAGAAGGGGACAGATCTAGAAGGATGGGTACCTGAACAGCAGGGTTTTCATGTTGTCATATACTATACCAGTGCATGATTTCTTTTGACATTTCACACACACACACACACACACACACACACACACACACACACACACACACCACTGCCCAGTATCCAACATTTTCTCCTCCTGTATCTTTATGCAGACACTAATAATACTTGTAAAGATGATTACATAGCACTTTAAGGTTTGCAAAGGACAATACAGCCTGTCATTTTGCCCTCACAGTAAACCTAAAAAATAAGTACAAAAGATCTCATTATCCCTACTTTTATGATAAGTAAACCAAAGTTTGGCAGCAGCTAGGTGGTGCCGTGACTAGATCATCCAGGCTGGAGTAAGGAATACCTAAACTCAAATCCAATTTCAGATATTTACTTGCTCTGTGACCCTGAGCTACTTATAACCCTTTTTGCCTCAGTTTCCTCATATGTAAAATGACTTGGAGAAGAAAATGGCAAACTATTCCAAGTATCTTTGCCAAGAAAACTCTAAATAGGATCACAGAATTAGACATGACTGAAATGAATGAACAGAAGCAACAAAACTGAAACTTAGATTAAGTGATTTGCCCATTGCCACAAAAGTATCAAGAAACTCATCTAATATAGGATTTGAACTCTTATCTCTCCTGACTATCAGATACAACACTCTTTCCACTATAATCCTCTGTTTCCAAACCCTCTACTCCAAGTTTGTTCTTTTTTTTTTAACTAGAATACTTTTTTTCCAGGCCAGAATGCCTCTCACTATTTTCTCTGACATTTCTTCAAGGATACTAGAAACTTGGACAAAAACAGATTGTTTTTGCAATTCAAGATGGCAGGGTTATCTCCCAATTTAAAATAAATAATACTGTTTTTCCCTCTATCTCCAAGTCTCCTCAGAATATAAACTGCCTCATTCATTACCTAATACTGCCCCTCTATTAAATGAGTACATGGAGTCTTCCATAGTCTCTTAAGGGTACATGACAAGTGAGGATGGGGAGGAGAAAAGTAAGAGAAAGCATTCCATTCTACCCAGACTGTTCCTATACTTGAACTTTGGAATAGTAAATTCATAGTGAAGGGTCCTTAACTGCAATCAGAAGAATAAGACATGGCCAAGGAACTGAGTTTTTTCTACATCATTTAAAAATCAGTACTTGTGGTGAGAAGCTGCTCACAATAGGAAAGTATTAAGATAAAAAAGAAAGACCATTTCAAGAAAGGACAAGTATTGTCCAAGAAGGCAAAGTCCCACAAAAACAAAAAACAAAAAACAAAAAAAAAACACCTTCCTCTCCATGTACATAATCATGGAGATTATAATCAAGATTATACAATCAAGATCATCCCTTAATCCACCCCTGCTGCCTTCCCCTGCAATGGTCAACCTTTATCCATATCCGGATTAAGGTAGAACATTAACAGGCAGAAACATCCATTTAGAATGGATACAGTTAAAATCACTTCATCACTCTGTGTACTTCCTGCTGTTCTGCAATCTGTATGCATTCAAACACTGCCCATGAAGTTGAGTTTACCACACAGCTGCCTTTCAAAACTTCACCCCGGGGTTGTATCCTCATCTGTGTCTTTACAGATAGCCTTTGTCAAAATCAAAAGAATAATGGAGATTCTTGACTACTACTTCACAATCTGAACTAGAACCCAGAGCTAATGAAGGATAGAGGCAAGGGGGAAAGGAAATAAACAATAGTGACTGAATTCATGATTTCATTACTATAGGGAGCTACAAATGCAAGTCATCACCTTCTCTGAAAATGGTAGTCTTAAACATTTGACTTAAATACAGAGAATGTAAGTAATCTGCCTGTGGTCTCACAGAAAAGAGGCAACATCTAGCTTCAAGTACAGCTCTCTATTATACTTCACGTAAATTACAGAAATTTATCAAAAATAAAACTATTTGAGAGAATTTCTAGTGACTTGGGTTGAGTAAACCCTTTCCAGATGCATGTTCACCTTTCCCCAACACAAAAAAATGATCAGGAACTCACCAAAAGGAGGACTGTTAGGGAGAAAGCAATTAAAATACATTACGATAAAATCTTTAATGAAAGAAAATTCCATTAATTCATATAACTGGGGGAAGGCTAAGTTTAGTAAAAAGTATAAATTAGGTTTTGTTGTGTTTAAGAGAAATACTGCTTCATTATTTTCAAATTCATGCAGAAGTAATGAAATTAGCTTAAGGCCCAGTAGAAGTTATCGTTAAGAACTCATAGAGGGACTTACTTTAAAGACTGACTAAACACTGACTTGTGACTAATAAATCAAATATTTGCATAACTGTATATGCTTCTGAAGATCTTGCTAGAAGTTTATTAACCATATTTTTCCAAATATATGTAAAAATAGTGTTCAACATTCATTTTCTGTAAGACTTTGTGTTCCAAATTTTTTCCCTCCTCAAGGTAGCAAGCAATCCCATACAGGTTAAACTTGTACACAAGCCTTCTAAACATATTTCCATATTTATCATTGTTATTTTTAACATTGTTTAGAAAATTGTTCCCATAAAAGCTAGAAGCACAAATCTTAACTTAGCCCTTGTGCCAATTAACACAAATTTCAAATTAATAAGATTTTATTATACAAGCATAAAGAATGGGGCCAAAAGGGAAGAAACTGAGGTCCTTCTATCCCAGAGATTTAACACATGAGTCAGAGAAACTGCCAGCAGCTAAAACACATCTAATTTCTTTCAGAGTAATTTAATCTTTCCATGCCTTCACTCTCTAAGATGAATGTCACAACATTCTACCCAGACTCACAACTCACATGATCTGGCAGACCTGACCACTGACCTATTCCTACATAATAATGGATATAAATCAGACTGTAAATCTTTAAGTAACATGTACAAATGTTAACTGTTATTAAAAGGCAGGCAAAGTACACAAATTGGACCTTTGAACAATATCTCAGGTACTTTACCTACCATAAAGAAGGCCTTACTACTCACCATGGAATTCTGATGTAATAATGCGTTTTCAACCAAGTGGATTCCTTTCCCCAAAATGAGTCTTATATTTCCCTATATTCACCTCACACACAAGAGTCCTCATATCAAGGACCTGAACAAGTTGATAGCTACCCAGGTGAAGTCACATGTTAGTCTTCAGGGAACCACAATTGGTGATATTGTAGAAGAGATTCCAGTTCAGAAACAGACTGAACTGGAGGGCTTCTGAGGCCCCTCCCACTCAAGAAGGACAAATAAGGGGTCCTTAGAGACATTAGGAATAGGTGATCATGTTTGGCTATCTTCTCAAAACCTATTTATCATCAGACTTTCCAGGAAGATTTTTGAACATATAGAAACTTTCTATTTTACCTAGATGGTAAGTTCTAAGAAAGAAATTTTGCCCTGATGAATACAGTCTATTATTTTTTGTTATAAATGCCTCTTCCCCATATGGTATCCACTGAGTCCCCAGTAACTGTGGGTGGCCAAGTAATTCTATTACTTCCAGACTGCAGAGTCCAAAAACATCTTCCCAGACTCAGAATTGGAATAGAATGAACTTCATAGGTTATCTTAAAGGATTCTATCACATTTTGTCTTAGTCTTCTTCATGCTAACACTTCCAAGTGCATCAACCAGTCCTCATACGCCTCTCATCATTCTTCTGGTTCATCAATGCCTTTCCTAAAAGATGGCATGTAGAACTGAAAACAATAATCCAGAAGAATTTTATCTAAGTAGAAAAGAACAATGGAAATCATAATCTCCCTTATTCTGGATATTATGTTTTTCTTAACACTATTTAATATTGCATCTACATTTTTGGCCATCATATCAAATTAGTGACGTTGAGTTTATTGCCTTCTACAAACTGTGGTCTCACAGAAAAGAGGCCTTTTCAAACTCAACTTCTTTAGCAATGTCTTCCCTTTATCCTGTACATTTGCAAGTAGATTTTTGAAACTATATGAAACCCAGATTTTTTGTTTGTTTATTTTACCTGTTCAACATTTTATTTATTTTTATTTTCTTAATAGCTCTTTCAGTGGTCATCAAAACTATTTGGTACTAACTAAGAAATAAAGTAGTTGATCAGTGGAATAGATGAGGTTCATAGGACAAAATAGTCAATGACTATAGTAATCTAATGTTTGATAAGCCCAAAGACTTATCCCAAAGCTTTTGGAATAAGAACTCACTATTTGACAAAAATTGCTGGGGAAACTGGAAATTAGTATGACAGAAACTAGGCACTGACCCACATCTAACACTGCATACCAAGATAAGGTCGAAATGGGTTCATGATGTAGACATAAAAAGTGATATTATAAGCAAATTAGAGGAACATAGGATAGTTTATCTCTCAGATCTGTAAAGAAGGAAGAAATTTGTGGCCAAAGGAGAACTGGAGTTCATTACTGAATACAAAATAGATAATTTTGATTATATTAAGTTAAAAAAAATTTTGTAAAAACAAAACCAATGCAGACAAGATTAGAAGAGAAGTAATAAACTGGGAAAACATTTTTACACTCAAGGGTTCTGATAAAGACCTCATTTCTAAAATATATAGAGAACTGATTCAAATTTATAAGAATTCAAGCCATTCTCCAATTGATAAATGGCCAAAGGATATGAACAGACAATTTTCAGATGAAGTAATTGAAATCATTTCAAGTCATATGAAAAGATGTTCTAAATCACCATTGATCAGAGAAATACAAATTAAAACAGCTCTAAGGTACCACTACACATCTCTCAGATTGGCTAAGATGACAGGAAAAGATAATGACGAATGTTGGAAGGGATGTGGGAAAACTGAGACACGAATGCATTGTTGGTGGAATTATGATCTGATCCAACCATTCTGGAGAGCAATTTGGACCTATGTCCAAAGGGCTATCAAAATGTGCATACCCTTGGATCCAGCAATGTTTATGTTGGGTTTATATCCCAAAGAGATCATTAAAAAAAGGAAAGGGACCCACATGTGCAAGAATGTTTGTGGCAGCCCTTTTTGTAGTGGCAAGAAGCTGGAAACTGAATGGATGCCCATCAATTGGAGAGTGGCTGAATAAATTATGGTATATGAATGTTATGGAATATTATTGTTTTGTAAGAAACAACCAGCGGGATGATTTCAGAGAGTCTTGGAGAGACTTGCATGAACTGATGCTGAGTGAAATGAGCAGAACCAGGAGATCATTATACCCAGCAACAAGATTATACAATGATCAAATCTGATGGATATGGCTCTTTTCAACAATGAGATGATTGAGGCCAGTTCCAATGATCTTGTAATAAAGAGAACCATCTATATGCAGAGAGAGGATTGTGGGAATTGAACGTGGATCACAACATAGCATTTTCAGTCTTTTTGTTGTTGTTTACTTGCATTTTGTTTTCTTTCTATTTTTTTCTTTTTTTGATCTGATTTTTCTTGTGCAGCCAGATAATTGTATACATATATATATATATATATTGGATTTAACATATATTTTTAACATGTTTAACATATATTGGATTGCTTGCCATCTAGGAGAGGGGGTGGGAAGAAGGGGAAGTAATTTGGAACACAAGCTTTTGAAAGGGTCAGTGTTGAAAAATTATCCATGCATAGATTTTGAAAATAAAAGCTTTAATAAAAAAAAGTCTATTAAAAAAAAAAATAAAAACGGGGCAGCTAGGTGGCGCAGTGGATAAAGCACCAGCCCTGAAGTCAGGAGGACCTGAGTTCAAATTTGATCTCAGATACTTAGCATTTCCTAGCTGTGTGACCCTGGGCAAGTCACTTAACCTCAATTGCCTCAGCAAGAAGCAAAATAAATAAATAAATAAAAACTTTTTACTTTTTCAAAATATATACAAAGATAGTTCTGAACATTCACCCTTGAAAAACATGTTCCAAATTTTTCTCTCTCTCCACAAGTACTCCAACATAGGTTAAACATGCAATTGCTGCACAAGAAAAACCAGATCAAAAGAGAAAAAAATCAGAAAGAAAAAAACAAGCAAGCAAACAACAACAAAAAAGATGAAAATGCTATGTTGTGATCCACTTTCAGTCCCTGTAGTTCTCTTTCTGGATTTAGATGGCTCTCTCTATCACAAGTCTATTGGAATTGGCCTGAATTACCTCATTGTTGAAAAGAGCCAAGTCCATTACAGTTGATCATCACATAATCTTTTTGCTGGGTACAATGTTCTCTTGATTCTACTTACTTCATTTAGCACCTGTTCATATAACTTTTTCCAAGCCTTTCTGAAATCATTCTGCTGTTTATTTCTTATAGAACAATAATATTCCATTACATTCATATATCATAATTTATTCAGCTACTCCCCAAATGATGGGCATCCACTCAGTTTCTCATTCCTTTCTACTACAAAAAGGGCTGCCACAAACATTTTTGCACATGTGAATTCTTTTCCTTTTTTTATGATCTCTTTGGAATATAGACCCAATAAAGACACTGCTGGATCAAAAGGCATGCCCAGTTTTACAGCCCTTTGGGCATTATGGAACCCAGATTTTCAAAACTCAGAGTTTTTTGTATGTCACTGCTTAGGAGTGACTGGATTAGTGGAGAAAATACTCACCTCAAACCAAATACCTACATGAAGAGTGAAATTGATATGAGAGTTTTGAAGACTAGAGAGATTTTTTCCTCTTTAAGATATACATGCTGTTCTACATTTTCTTCTAGAATCTAGGGAGAGATATTTGGAGAGAGAGAAAGAATATCTTTCTTCTACAAAACTCTCACACCAACTTGTCCTCTCATACAGGAATGCAACATTTTATCAACATTTTTATCTACCAACTTAGAGTCACACCTGTGAAAAATAATCTTTGTTTGAAAAGTTATATGTATATATCGCTATATATAAAACACTTTATTATCCCTGTTTAATTTAATTTTATTAGATTTGGTCCAACAGCCTTGCCTGTTAAAATATTTTTAGATGTTGACTCTGTTGTCCAATTTCTCACACCTCCCTGTTGTCTGAAAATTTTATAATCATACTATCTATACATTAATCCAAATCACTGGGTTGTTTCTGTTTTTGTTTGTTTGTTTTTGGTTTTGTTTTTTAAAGGTTGAACAGATTTAGAGCCAAGGATAAAATTCTAGGACCAGCCTACTTAAGATATTCCTTGAGGGCTTCCATTAGACCCTACCTTTCAGCTTAGTCATTGAAGCAGTTCTAAATCCAATTGACTCCATTGTGGTCTGGCTCTTATCTCTTCACCTTGCTCACAAGGAAAATATGTAAAAATCTATAAAATGTTTTTTGCAATCTAAGTAAGCTATATCTACAGAATTTACTTTATCTATCAATAAGGAAACTGTCAAAAAAGAAAAAAAAATTTAAAACTAAAAAGATAAATTGGGAAAAAATTATAATATAATTTTACTTATTTTTATTTTTATAATATGAATATAATATGAAACATCTCTAGCAAAAGTCCAAAATCTAACATATGTAGGTAATTGACATGAATTATATATGAAACCAAGAGTCATTTTCCCAAGTAGAAAAATGGTCAAAAATATATAAACAGTTTTCAATGCAAGCAATTGATAGTCATAGAAAACACGAGTCAAGTCACTAATAACAAGAGATGTATAAATGAAATCAGCTCTGAAGCTTTCCACCTCACCCAAAAAAGTGGCAAAGTTGACTAAAAATGAAAACCAGCAGTATAGTAAGGGCTGTGGAAAGATACGCACAATAAAATACTATTGGTGGACTGCCTATTGGGCCAACATTTCTGGGAAATGACAGAATTAGTTAAGAAAAAGTATTATATTGTTCATATAATTCATTTCAACAATACCATTATTGGAAATATACTCAAAGGAGGTCAAGGACAGAAAAAAAAAGTTATATTTATGCCCAAATTTTCATAAGAGCTCTTTGATAACAACAAATAACTGGGAACAAAGTCAGTGTGCTCATTCATTCGGGGATAACTAAAAAAGTGCAGCAGCATAATGCATTCTTATTATGTAGAGATAAGAATAACGAATCTGAGGAATTAAGGAAAACATAGACACATTATAAAACTGATCCAGAATGAAATAAGAACGAGGATACATGACTACTATCATGTAAGTAAAAAGAGCACAGGGGAAGGCTATCTGGTACACTAGATAAAGTATGTGACTTGGAATCAGAAAGACCTGGATTTAAATCCCATCCTTCTCAGTTGTGTGACTATGTGCAAGTCATTTAACTTTCCTAAGTGCCAGTTCCTTCATCCATAAAATGAAGATAATATCTGAAGCTGCCCCACCCCCGACCTTATAAGTTTAGTGAAAATCTCAAAAGAGGTAAAGAACATAAAAAATGATTTTTTTTCAAGAGCAAGACAAATATTTAAAAAAAACAACATACCAAAAGGAAGGCTGCTTAGGAATATCTGCTATAACTAATATTAGTTCAGGAAAATAAGTAACAAACATCCCTCTCTACTCTTTGCAGAGCTATGAAGGACTACAGGGGCAGAATGTGACATCAGTTGCCACTGTTCTGTAGACTATTTTTGCTTAATTGATTTTCTTTTAAGCAAGATAGATGAGGGGCAGCTAGGTGGTGCAGTGGTTAGAGCACCAGCCCTGAAGTCAGGAGGACCTGAATGACCCTGGGCAAGTCACTTAACCCCAATTATCTCAAAAAAAAAAAAAAGAAAGAAAGAAAGAAAGAAAGAAACTAACACTCAGAACTAGACTCACTTCCACACACTTAATATCAGATCTAAAACTCAAATCTAAATCTTCTCACTCCAAGTTCAGAACTTTGCCCACTCTATCATAATACCTAAACCCTCTCTACAGACAGAGAGGATGAGAACCCTGAAAGGAGTGGTCACTTTATTTTATTTTTTTGGAAGTAGTTAGGGTTAAGTGAATTGCAGAGTTACACAGTTAGCAAATTAATGATCACAGCATCTCCTACCTCCAATTTTAGCTTCAACTCCCTTTCATACTTTCTGTGACTATCTATCCGACCAATGAAAAATTTAGGGTTTTTTTTTTCTTTCTTCCCAACAGAATCACTGACATTTAGAAAAATCTTAAAATTGTCCAGCTCTTTTCAAATGTTCCTAAAACCAAACAAAAACCCCAATTACAAAGGCAGCCCCCTTTTATTAGCTCTTTGGAAGGAAATGAGCAAAGACTCCTCAGAAATGATACTTCTATATATGTGGCAAACCTCAGATTGAGTGCAACATAATAGGATAAAATAGTCTTGTAAATTCCATGATTCTAAGTTCTTGCTCTATTAGAAAGTTTAATTTCACAGCAAGACACTTATGTGGTCAAGTAAAAAGTCATTTGCTGTCAAAGCCATTCAGGATATTCAGCTAATTCCCATATTCATCCAAGAGTAAATTGTATTATACCTGCTATGTCTTGATACCAGTCAAAAGGATGAAATAAATAAATAGAACTTGTCATTTCAGTCAAGGAAGAAGCAAAAACATGGTTTTTTTTTTCTTCTATTCTGATTATTTTAAGATTAAGAACCACTTAAGTAAATCTGTAGGAACCTCTCATAGACCTGGTTGGTTACTTTTCTTTATTAAAACAAAAAAGTCATCATTATAACAAAAAGTTATATCATGAGAGTGATTTAGCAATGTATCATTCAGATTCCAATGTCACTGTGAATATACTGAAAATCCTAAGTATTTAACCTATCTCTTATCTTCAATCAACAGTACTTAGAGGTGTTTGTGACCTTAGTAGTCAGTTAACTACTCTGGGCTTCAAGTTTCTTCTTCTATTAAATGTGAGGGCTGGACTAGATTAAAGTTCCTTCTAGTTCTTAATCTGTGGTCTATATCAACCATAAAGAAGCCGCAGATAGACTGAAATTCTTCCTCACTCAATTTTTTTCCTATAAGTTTCCTACAGGAACAAATAATATTTTGATATATTTTTACTTATTTCATCATATATTTTCCAGTTAAATGTAAAGAAAAAAAATAGCATTCATTTTTTAAAATTCTGAGTTCCAAATTCTCTTCCTTCCCTCCTTCCTCTACCCCTTACTTGAGAAGGCAAGCAATTTGATCTTGATTCCAGGAACACATCATTAAAACTCCCAAGATGTCAGTTCCACCCATCTATGAACCAACCCCAAATGGTCCTGAGTCTCTTGTTATGAAGCCTATCAAAAGTTATCTCTTATGAGGGATGTGGCTTTTGAGCTCAATTATGGAATAAAAAGATTTTTAAGACTGAATAGGCAAATCTCCACTACATAATAGCTTCCTTTTTGGATATATTTTGCAGATATCTAGTCTCTGGATCAGCACCATTAAGACCCTTCTTAATGATTCATACAGAAACACCCAAGGGAATAGACATATCACATGAGCTACTGACTGATCATTCTATAGGATTTTCAAAAAGGATCCCCCAGAACAAACATTGAAAAAGCAGAATAGAACAATAGAGCTTCACAGTTAAGCTTCTATTCCCTTTCTCTCACTATTCTAGGGCAAGCCAGAAGGTCTAATAGCTTTGGTTACTGTATGCTATCCCTAATAATAGCATGGAACTTGTTGAAATACTTTCTCTTTCCCATCCCAGGTGTGGTAGCATCCTCCTGAGATCATCTTCTCACTGCAAGATGCCAGCTGTGTTTCTCCACCCTTAAAAACAGTCCCTAATATTCAAAGTGCACAGTAACTAGTTACCAAAAGGACACAATACAATCTCTTTTTTGCTTCAGTTCCCCCCACTTTTTGTGGAGACCTAAGGGTGACCCAGTAAACCCCATGACATTTTTCCCAGTAGAGAAGAAAGGTTAGAGATTAGACCCGTGGTTTCATTAACCTAGGGGCAATTTCCTCTACCAATGCAGGTTCACACCTTTTCCTGAAATTTATATTTTGATTTATATAAATCTAATATATACAATTTTATTATATATTATAATACTAAATATATACTGTATCTTATATAAACATGTAATGTAGATATCATTTTGTATTATATAGGAATAGTAAATTATTCATAGAGAATATAGATCCAATCTATATAATTAGATTTGTCTAGAGCACTAAGAGGTTAAATGGCTTTCCTGAGTCAGAGCCAGTACTCAGGCCCTCCTGAATCCAGAGTCAACCCTCTTCTCAACTTTGTCACGGTTGCCTCTCAGATCCTCTCAAAATGATCCCCAAGGTATTCCCTCCCAAGGTTCCAGCACTCATGATGGCATTACTTCTCAAGGCTCTCACATACAATAATTCACTAACAAAACCAAATATGTCCTCAACTTGTTAGGGTGCATTTTCTTTCATAGCAGAGACCCAGAAGTGAGCCATGATACAATTAAGTTGCAGAAGGTGAAATTTAATCTTTGAGGTTTTCATTATTGTTCATGCAAAGGAAAATGAAAAGGCAGTTGAGGGGAGGAGAGTTGACTAGCAAGCAGTCTCAAGCACTATTCCCAAGTACATACCATGATGCTCATAGAGAAAAAGATGCAATCCTCAATCTAATTTCTCCGCTTTCCATTGGGCTCTTTACAAATATATACTGATGTTCAAGCCTTTAGTTGCCACTCTCTTCTGAACTAATTTTCTTACTTACCATCTAATTCATCATCTGCACCAAGATGAACAGACACACCTGGAACTTACATAATCTGCACCAATCACTGCCTCTCCTTCCACACTGACATACTAATAAACCCCAAGTTAGTTTCCAAATCCTTCCTGATGGTGCAAAACACACCCACCAAATTACAGTCATTTGTTCCTGCTTGCAGGAATGGAAGATGTAGAAAAACTTAGCACTAAAGAACACCACCTGCTTCTGTTTTCTTCCAGTTTCACTCCCCTAAAACTCCTTACCCAGATATTCCTCATTTACCTGTACAAAAAGTGCCATCATTGGGAATGAATGTCTTGTTGTTGTTTGTGGCTCGATAACCTTCCAGACAAACGCAGTAAAAGCCTCCTAGGGTATTATGGCAAGACGTTTTGTTCCCGCAGACCACAGTGGCTCCAAATTGACACTCATCCTTATCTGTTGACACATTCCAGTACACAAAAAGAAGGGGTTATAAAGACATACTATTGATGATGATGCATTTAGAACAACAAAGATGGGCTTACTAGCATTTTAGTTTCATGGCCTATATGAGAAATAATTCATGTGGAAAAGGGCTTAACACAGGATCATAGGTTCTCATGAAAGACAGTTTAGCAATCATGTAGTCCAATCTAAACTACTAGTTTAACTAACTTCCTTTAGGGTGGGTTCTGGATCTTTCTAAACCTTATTTCTATAGCAAAGCTTCTTAAACTAGGTCACAATGCCATTTGGGGTCATGTTACTGAATGAGAGAGTTGTGAAATTATGATTTATTATCAGTAAATGTCTGATTTGTATACCTATTTTATACAACTATATACTTGGGATTGTGTAAAAATTTCCCAGATGGAAAGGAGTCAAGAGTATAAAAAGTTTAAGAAGGCTTGATCTATGTTGTCTAAAACAGTGTCTTGCACAAAATAGGTGATTAATAAAATGTTATTAAATTGGTAGCATGTGTTGTAGATATGATATTTGCCCCAAAAGAGGTTGAAGTAGTTCACCTCTGAGGTTCTTTCCAATGCTGACATTCTATGAGGCAACGACCCTGTCTTTTTTCAGCTCATTTTTCTTTATACAAGATGAGAAACTAATTATTTATTATCCTCCTATCACTTTGAGGAAATGGCATCAAGCTTCTTTTAAGCTAAAAATTGGAGTACATAATGGGAGATTTATTCCATGGGATTTGAAGCTAAGAGACCTTAGAAAATAAATGCTTCCACTCCTCATTTTTATACATATGAACAAAGTAAGCACAGAGAAATCAAGATCACAGTTTTTACATGGAAGAGCCAGGATTCAAATCCACATCTGAATGACAGTAATTCCACTTTTACTACACCTTGCTATTATCCCTTATCCCTCCAGAATATAAGATTTATCATTAGAAAGATTCTTTAAAAGTTTTTACTTAAGAATAAAGAGAATCTCACCCAATCAGAAATGAAAAACACTTCTAGTTGTCCAACAACTCCTAGACTAGGAAAATACCCATAAGTCCCTTCCCCTTTCTGTCCTCAGTTTTCTCATGTATAAAATAAGGGAATGGACCCAGTGGTTCTCTTGAGCTTCATCCATCCCTACTATTCTATAATTATGTGAACATTCTGCTCCTTTTTAACTCTTCAGCATCAGAAAATTCAGGACTTACCATGACACTGGGTTCTTCCATTGCCCACAAATCCATAATTGCAGATACAGATCTCCTTCCCATCTCTCTGCTGACAGGTGGCATGTACATGACAAGTGGCACAGACACCTGAAACTGAATCATACATCATATCTTTAAGGAAAAGAAAAACATCCTAACAGGCTGTCTTGTGATTCCCTATAAGTGAGCACTAGAATTGTATATAACTGAGCAAAACTGACTTCTCCAGCACTGCCTGCTACTTTATATAAGTAAACAAACGTATAATTCAGAAAGGGTGAAAGAGAAGCAGTTTTTTTGCTGTCAAGGGATTCCACATTTAGCACTAGGTTACTGGGAACAAATTGATGAAAGATGCTTAAGAGGCATATATGTTTATATTTTACATGATAACACATGTATGAACTATATCAAAATGCCCACCATCTTCAAAATAGGTAAGGGGAGAGAAGGAAGGAAAAATTGGGAACTCAAAGTCTTGTTAAAAAAAAGGCTAAAATTTTTCTTGACATGTAACTGAGAGGAAAATAACATGCTATGAAAAAGCATTTTCAAACCATAGCTGAATATTAGAAATCAAGCTGGAAAATGCATCCATAAGAATACAAAATGGGAAACTGCCTCAAAGACAATGTGAGGGCAATCAAGGCTATTCTTTCTGTGGTAACTATGAGTTACCACTGCCTGAGAATATTCTTAGGTCTCAATGATCTATTTCTAATAAAAACTGTCACCCACATTTTTCATATAAAACATAGACATTAACCAAGCTACTAATTATCATTAGAATCTAAACAATACTTTATGTCTCTCTTATAACATGCCTACATTCTGCCTGGTATGACAGTTATTTGTATGTGTATATTAAAGTCCCTTTTTCCAACTAAAATGTAAGTTCTTTGAAATCAGTAACAGAAGACACCAAACACAATAAAGAAATACTTTGGGATAAGAGAAATTTAAAAGAGAAACCCAGAATTAGAGAACATCACAACAACTATAGAAGAGCTTCAAAAGGAAAAATAATGATTTGGCCACAAAGACTAAAATAGTAATTGCAAAAAAAAAAAAAAAAAAAGATTACAAAATATGAAATTAAAAGTGAAAGAATTAAGAAGAGAAAAAAAAATGGCAAAGAAAATAAATTGTTTAGAATACAAAATAGAAAAATCTTATCCAAATAATGGACTCCCTGAAAAACAGAATAAAACAAACAAAATTCAATCACTCTATGAGATAAAAAGAATTATAACATAGTCAAAAGAGTAAGAAAATAAAAGGAAACATAAGCTATTTACTATCTCCAAGAAAACTGACCTGAAAACAGATCAAGAAAAGACAATATTATATAAAGATTAGGATATGACACACTCATACACACACACACACACACACACACACACACCAAGAAAATATAAAAGAAAACTGCCCTATTAGAATCAAAATAAAAAGAATGCACTAATCATCTTCTCAAAGGAAACCCACCCTTAAAATACCCAGAAATGCCACTGCCAACATCCAGAGCTTCCAAGACAAAAAAAATAATAATACTAAAAACAGTAAAAGAGAAACACTCCAAATACCAAGGAACCACTATATCACACAAGACTTATTAACAATTATTATAAAGAAGTCAAGTCATAAAAAGTGATCATCCAAAAGGCAAAACCAAATAGTTTTGGTTTTGTTAAATAGTTAAAACCAAAAAATAAAATATCATATGAGATAGAAGGAAAATAAGCATTACTTTCACATTTTTCACAGAGGGCGAGGCTGTATGATGTCACAATATGGAGAGCTAAAAGTCAAAAAGACCTGAACTGAAATTCTACCTCCAATCTACCTACATGAACCTGAACAGATCACATAATTCCCCAGTACTCTAGGTAAAGCTTTAAGATGATAAACTATAGAGAAAGAGCTTGTTTGCCTTGGCAGAGAGAATTTCTTCATCCAAAAATTCCATGAAATCAGGCCTAATATTTAATCCTATTCACTTAATTCCTTTATGTTTTAGTCAATGAACTACAAGATAATTAACATTTTCAAAAGTAATTTTAAATGTAATTTTATTTTCTAATTTTATAGTATTAATTGGTAATAAACAGAAATTGATACTTATATATGTATATATGCACACAGAGATATATGTATGTATATATGTATATACACATATATATATACATATATATAGTTTAATCTCTAGGGTTCTATTGTAAGACATTTTATCATCCACAAAAGTCATAATTTTATTTCTTCCTTGTCTTTTCCCTTCAAGGTCTAAATTTTTTAGAGAAAAAAAGATATTTTATCAGATAAATATCATATAATTTTAAAAGTTACTTTTTCATGGTTTCATCATGCCAATAAAAAAGAATACTATCTAAATAATTATAGATTTAGTGACACTCAAACTCCTAAAGGGTTAATAGAAAAAGACACAGTTCTATAAAAATAATATATAATAATAAAATAAAATTCATCTAAAGTAATGAGATCAAGAATTTTAAAGAAAATTATGAAAAAATGGAAAGAGTTCTAGCAGTACCAAATTTCTATAATACAAAGTAGCAACCATTAAAACTGTTTGGTACTACGGAAAAAAAGGAGAATAGCTGCTGAATGGAACACAAAAGCACCTAAAAAAGCATAGCATTCTGTAAGCCCCAAACCTCAACTACTGAAATAAAGATTCACTATTATAAAAAGAAAAAAAAAACTATTGGGAAAATTGGAAAACTATCTCAGAAGAATAATGCTTAGATCAACATCTCATATTATATACCACAATAAATTACAAATAACTAGATAATAACTTGAACTAGATATAAAAGCTCATATCATAATTAGCAAATTAGATGTGAGTAGAAAGATATCTTTCACAATTGTGGAGAAGGGAAGAGTTCTTGACCAAACAAAGGATAGCGAGGATCACAGGATATAAAATGGACAATTTTGATTACATAAAATTGAAAGTTTTTATACAAATGCAATGCAGTTAAAAACAGAAGAGGGAAAATTAACTGGGGAAAATATTTGCAATAAATTTCTCTGATAAAAGTCTGATATCCAAGATCTAGAATAAATTGATATTTATATATGTATTTGTGTGTATGTGTATGTATGTAAACATAAACATATATGTATAAATATATATGAACACAAATCATTCCCCAATTCATAAGTGTTTAAAGAACATAAATCAAAAGAAAATCACAAAAGAAGAGCTGCAAAACTCAACAACCACATAAAAATGCTCTAAATCACTAATAATAAGAGAAATACACACTCAGTAATTGAGGTTCCACCCCACAACTATCAAATTTTTTTAAATGACCAAAAAAATCACAATTATCAGAGAGAATGTGGGGAGACAAATAAATCAGTGTATTATTTGTTGATCTATGAAGTGAAAGCAATTTGTAACTATACCTAAAAAGTCATGAAACTGAATATATTCTCCAACTATGGGAGACAAACTAGGGTTAACTTTCCACAGAACAGTTAAAATTCAATTCCTCAGAAACCTTGAGCAGACAATGAGAAATACTGAAAAGCTAAGTTTCCACAGAATGTTGCAGGCTTCAAGATAATATAAGATAATAAGTAACACTGAATAATAAAGTTTGAGAAGGAAAAATTGACTCGGCTACAAAGTTCTGATAAAAGATTTAGGCCAGAAACAGGCTTAAGCCTAAGGCCTGGGTCAATGACCAGGAGAAGGCTTTTTCTTTATTGCACTTGCTTAATGAGACTCAAATATATCTTCTCCACCCAGAGTGGGAGCAATAACACAGATCTAGACTCAATGGGGTTCGGAAGAGGGAGTTCCTAGAGTGTACCAGGAACTATTCCTCCAGCCAATTAAAAGTTAAAAGGGGAAGGCGAGGGGATGAATCTAGAAAAGCTTCCTCTTTGCTTCGGTAACAATGCACTCTTTCTCAGAAAGGTGTCCCAGTTTTTTGTGAGAATGAAAGGCTGCGTTCCATTAATCTCTTTCACTCTTTCAATAAACATCACAGACTTTGAAATTGTTTCTAATACAATCATACCATACCATAACTAGTATTTTACCTCAAAGAAATCAAAGAAGGGAAGGACCAATATGTACAAAAATATTTATAGCAGCATTCTTTGTTGTAGCAAAGAACTGAAGCTAAGTGGGAATCTATCAAATGGAGAATGGCAAACTATGCAATATGCATACGACAGAACATTATTTGCCATAAGAAATGAAAGGCATAGATTGCAAGCAACCTGAGAAGATATGTATGAACTGATACAGAATGAAATGATCCAAACCAAGAGAACTATTTATAGTATATATACAAAGATCACAACACTGCAAAGAAAAACTATTCTGAAATACTTAAGGATATCGATCAATTCAGGGGTGAAACAAGGTTGCCCACTATCACCATTGCTATTCAATATTGTATTATAAATGTTAACTATAGCAATAAGAGAAGAAAAAGAGATAAAAGGAATTAGAGTAGGGAATGAGGAAACCAAATTATCACTCTTTGCAGATGACATGATGGTATACTTAGAGAACCCTAGAGACTCAACTAAAAAACTACTAGAAACAATTCACAACAATAAATCCACAGAAATCATCAGCATTTTTATATATTACCAACAAAGTCCAACAGCAAGAAATAGAGAAATTCCATTTAAAATAACTGCAGATAATATAAAATATTTGGGAGTCTTCCTGTCAAGGCAAAGTCAGGAACTATATGAACACAACTACAAAACACTTTCTACACAAATAAAGTCAGCTCTAAACAATTGGGAAAATATCAAGTGCTCTTGGGTAGGCTGAGCAAACATAGTAAAAATGACAATACTACCTAAATTAATCTACTTATTTAGTGTTATACCAATCAAACTCCCAAGAAATTATTTTATAGATATAGAAAAAATAATAACAAAGTTCATCTGGAAGAACAAAAGGTCAAGAATTTCAAGGGAATTAATGAAAAAATTGCAAATGAAGGTGGCCTAGCTGTGCCAGATCTAAAACTATATTATAAAACTATATTATAAAATAATAGACATCAAAAACCATTTGGTATTGGCTAAGAAATAGTCAATCAGTGGAATAGGTTAGGTTCACAGGACAAAATAATCAATGATTGTAGCAATCTAGTGTTTGACAAATCCAAAGACCTCAGCTTTGGGGATAAGAACTCACTATTTGACAAAAATTGCTGGGAAAATTATTGGAAACTAATATGGCAGAAAATGCCAAGATAAGTTTGAAATGTATTCATGATCTAGATATAAGAAAATTAGAAGAACATAGGACAGTTTACTTCTCAGATCTGTAGAGGAAGGAATTTGTGACCAAAGAAGAACTGAAGTTCATTATTGATCACAAAATAGATAATTTTGATTATATTAAGTTAAAAAGTTTTTATACAAACAAAACTAATGCAGAAAAGATTAGAAGAGAAGAAATAAACTGGGGAAAACATTTTTACAATTTAACAGTTCTGATAGAGCCTTATTTCTAAAATATATAGAGAACTGATTCAAACATAAGAATTCAAGCCATTCTCCAATTGATAAATGGTCAAAGGATATTAACAGATAATTTTCAGATGAAGAAACTGAAGTCATTTCAAGTCATATGAAAAAGTGCTCTAAATCATTCTTGATCAGAGAAATGCAAATAAAGACATGTATGAGATACCACTATACACCTCTCAGATTGGCTAAGATGATAAGATAATGACAATTGTTGGAGGGGATGTGGGAAAACTGAGACATTAATATATTGTTGGTGGAATTATGATCTGATTCCACCATTCTGGAGAACAATTTGGAACTATGCCCAAAGAGTTATCAAACTGTGCATACCCCTTAATCTATCAGTGTTTCTACTGGGCTTATATTCCAAAGAGATCTTAAAGGAGGGAAAAGGACCCACATGTGCAAAAAGGTTTGTGGCAGCTCTTTTTGTAATGGCAGGAAACTGGAAAGTGAGTGGAGGCCCATTAGTTGGAGAATGACTGAATAAATTATGGTATATGAATGTTATGGAATATTATTGTTCTATAAGAAACAACCAGCAGGATGATTTTAGAAAGGCCTGGAGAGACTTGCATGAACTGATGCTAAGTGAAATGAGCAAAACCAGGAAATCACTGTACATGGCAACAAGAAGATTTTACGATGATCAATTCTGATGGACATGGCTCTCTTCAACAATGAGATGATTCAGACCAGTTCCAATGATCTTGTTTTGAAGAGAGCTATCTACACCCAGAGAGAAGACTGTGGGAACTGAGTGTGGTTCACAACATAGTATTTTCACTCTTTTTGTTGTTATTTACTTACATCTTATTTTCTTCCTCATTTCTAGTACAGCAAGATAACTATATAAATATGTATGCATATATTGTACTTAACATATTTCTACTATGTTTAGCATATATTGGACTACTTGCTATCTAGGGGAGGGAGTTGGGGAAGAGAGGGAAAATTGGAATACAAAGTTTTGCAAGGGTTAATGTTGAAGAATTATTCATGCATATGTTTTGAAAATAAAAATCTTTAATAAAAAATTTTTAAAGATCCATTTCAAAAAAGAATATTAATCAATGTAATAGTTACAATTTCAGAATACTAATAATCTCACTTCTTACTGGATTGTACATGTGAAATGAAACCTATTTTTCCAAATGAGACCAAAACAGTACAAATTTGTTTTGCTTGATTATACTTATTTGCTACAAAAGAAAGCTCTCTTTCAAGGGGAGATTTGCCATGGAGGTGTGTAGTGTTAGTAATAGAGCATTCATTAAATATATGCAAGGCACTGGGGATACACAGACAAATAGTTTCTTACTTCAAGAATCTTATCTTCTAAGGGAATGACACTTTGAGAGAATTAAATACAAAATATATAAAAAATAAACAAATGTGAGAAACACTGAAAAGTTAGGTCTCCACAGAATGTTGCAAGTTTCAAGGTAATACAAGATATTAAGTACCACAAACCAATGGGTTTTCAGAAAGTGAAAAATTAACAAGGTTAAGTTTCTACAGAACAATTACATTCAATCTCTCAGAAACCTTGAGCAAACAAGGAATTGGGGAGCTACAGGCATAGGTGGACTCAGCAATCAGAAAGAGTCTTATGTTTTGAGAAAACCATGTTTACAATAATAGTTGATCCAGCTCAAACTGGTGGGGGCCAATGATCCGACTTGACCAAATCACTAATGTGCTTGCTTAATAGGCTAATTACATGTTAAACAACATATCCCTGTAAGAGTTTTCTACCATTTTTGAACATGGGATGTATAATGAGAGAGAGGGAGCCCATGCTTATTCATATTTAGGGGGAAACATACAGTGGGCACATCAGAAAGATTGTAACCCAGAAGAGAATGGACCAATCCATTCAATGAAGGGAGGGGACAGCACTAAGTAACAAATATAAAGCTTTTCTAGCTTCTGTGTTCAATGCTCCCTCTTCCCACAAAGGAGAGAAACCTATCTCTAACCAGAAATGCTAAGATGACTCCTTAATAAAGTTCTTCTTTAATAAAATTTCCTTGATAGCTGAATTTCAGTGTTGTGTGTTTCTAACACACTTGTACTAATACAGAGTATTACTAACTAAAGGAGAAAGGGCATGAATCAAGAAAAACTTCCTGGAGGAAGTGGCACTTAAAATGATTCTTAGAGGAACTAGGGATTCCAAAAGGCAGAAAAGTGAGGAAGGAGAACAATGCAAGCATGTTGTACACTTAAGCAAAAGTAGAGAAGTAGGAACTGGGATAGCAGATAAAAAACATAGTTTGTCTTGAATGTAGCATAAAGGGAATTTATATGAAATCAGTGTAGAAATACAGTTACCAAATGCTGTTGACAAAATTTGGCCTGGAAAGAGTAAGGAAAGAGCTGTAAGGCCAATAACTCCTCCCAGCCAGATGTGTCATTTCATCTTCCAAGAGATCTCTAGGGAAGAGACTTTATCTTGGGGGGAGATCCTTAAAATCCAACTACCTGGCCCAGAGAAAATGGAAGAAAAAAAGGAGGCAAGGAAGGAGAAAGGAGAGCTAAATTAGAGGATTTATAGTATCTCCCTATGTATAGTGGACCATATTAGATTTCCTAAGACAGTTTTGTTGAAAAATGCTTTCACAGATTTCCTATAGCTAGAGCTAAGGAAGAGTTGGAAGATACCAGGACACACAGAAATAAACATGGTATTCCCTTCTATGGTTGCAAATGAAATACAGCTGAAAATTTCAGAGTGGGGGGAAAAAAGCACCTTAAAGAATAAAGTTCCTTGATGGGCTTTAGTATACATTCGATATATAGTGGGTACCCAATATATATTAATTGGGCTCCTACCAAACCATCACCACAAAAGTAATAGCATTATCTTTGAGGTAGTTAATGATGTCAGATTCATGAGGATTCAGAGTCAATTGAAAGAAAATAGAGGAGGGATATCCTTCTCTGAACTAGATCCAGAGCACACAGCAACCAAGAAGGAAAATAACAGAGAGGGTAAGGCATGAAATTTAAATTCTACTCTCAACAATCACTTATAGAGGAATCTTGAAGACAAAAGTCTCTTCCCTAATCCTGAATCAGAGAAAGATGTGTCTGAAATACATTAATGATTAGAAAACATTCCAGACCATTATAAGTATAAAATGGTGTATATAGTTTCAGATGTGGTTTCCATGATGGTTTTGTTCAGCTGAACTTCCTTATAAAGAGAATTCTAAGATGTGACAGTGGTTTTTCTTTAAAAGGGATCAATTAAAAAAAATTATAAAGCCAACTAGACCCCAAATTGGAGTGGGAAGAGATGGAGGATGAGGATGGGAGAAAAGGTGGGCCTCCTTCCTTGGCTGATAGTATTAGGTAGAAGCCTTATGGAAGCCAACCCTTAGATAGTTAAGAAAATCAATAACAAGAGATTCTTTTTTTTTTTTTTTAACACATCAAGAGTGGAAGGAATCCTTGTTATCATTGATACATTTATAGGGTTAGACCTATTAGTTTCTCTCCCCTTCCCCAGTGGCTTAAAGCTTGGGTCTTAGGATCACAGATTTATAGCTAAAAGAGACTTAAGAGATCATCCAGTCTTGTCCCCTTATATTATTTATGAAGAAGTTGAGACCCACAAGGCTGACTGACTTGCCTTACATTACACAGCTATCACCTGTCAGAATCAAGATTCAAACCCAATTCTTCTACAAATTCCAAATTAAAAAAAAAAATCCTATCACAGCACATTACCTTTTCTTGAAAGCCAGTTCTCTTATGAGGTGCTATAAACTGCAAACACGTATGGATTTGTATATTCAAAGACATAGACACAGATTGGTTTGGAAACTAGGGTCAACAGGGTTACGTGATTTGTTCAGGGTCACACAGATAGCAAGTATCTGAGACTGGATTAGAACTCACGAAGTTCAGAGATGACTTACCATGAATCTAAAACAGATTCAAGTGCCATCAGTTATACAGTTCTACATACCATTCCAGGTGCTCTCTGTCTCTGTCTGTCTGTCTCTGTCTCTCTCTCTGTATCTTTCTCTCTGCCTGTCTGTCTTTCTCCTTCCCCCGTCCCTCCCTCTGTTTCTGTGTGTGTCTCTGGCTCTGGCTCTGACTCTGTCTCTGTCTGTCTGTCTGTCTCTTCCCCTTCCCTCCTCCCCTTTTCTGTTTCTGCTTTGTCTCCCTCCTCACATGGCAGTCCCCAATCCTAGGGAAGTGACTCTCCAAAATCCACATTACAGAATAATAATAGGGAAAAAATCCTCTAACATATACAATAAAAATAACAATTTCTATCATGGTAAGAAGGGGGTTGTTCTCACATTCTTAGTATTTTAAAATACAGGCATTGGGTGTTAAGCCTTTTTCAAAGCTTTCACGCTCCTACTCACTCGAGCTAGTTAATTAACACCTTTGTGTAGCTTCTCGGTACCTTTATCCACTCATTTCACGGTTTCTGCAGGAAGGCCAGACCTCCTAATGCCAGGCCATGACTCAGGCTAAGTGGGAGGGAAGAGAGTGGCCTTGGTCCAAGATTTCACTGTAGAGCCCCACCTGGCCTTACAATTACACATCCAATACAGCTCATTAGCAACACTAATGAACCTGAGTCAGAGATCTCAATTGTGACCAGTTCTAGGCAATTGGCCACAAGGCTGCTCTCACCTCAGTGGATTACTCCTTGAGGCTAAAGCACACTTAGTAGGGATGCATCCTTTCCCCCTCTGTTTTTGCCCCTGTTCTTCTATTGGCCTTGACTACCCTCAACAATTTAGTGTGCTGAAAGTGGACGATATCACACATCTTTTTTTGCCTCTGGCCCTTTCTCTGTTGACATATCAACTTGTTATTGGTAGACTCTCTCCCAATGACATCAAGTATCAACCTTCTCCCTTCTTTTTAAAATGGACTTAGGATTTTGTTGATTTAACAAACTCCACCAATTCGGACAAATGTCTACAAATGTCTAATAGCCTTAAAGAGAAGCCGGGAAACACTAAGAATTGCCCAGGGCTACATATCCAGCATATCACAGAACCAGAATATCCTGAAATCCAGAGTTGGATGACAGAGCAGGAGGAAGGCAGCTCCCCCTGATTCCAAGGCTGGCTCTCCATCCATTAGGCTATGCCATCTCTCTAAGGCAACCTGATTAGCCATTCCTAGGCAATCTTCCTCCAGCCTTCTCCATCCATCTCAGGTCATGCATGCCAGGCTGTAAGTCCTGCCTCATGGGCTAAGATGGGACACATAGTTTGTTCATGGACAGTTAACAAAGCATTTCCCAGAAGCCCAGAACAGGGTCTAACAATGGCTGCCAAGGCCTTTATCGAGGCCTCAGGCCCATAGTAAACAAAGTTAAACACAAAGCCTCCACACACTTCAGTGATAATGGGGAATGTGTCCACTCTAACAAAACTATAATAGAGGGGCCTTGGGATTGGAGAACTCAAATCTGTAATGTCTGCAGAATTCCAAGTTTGATTCATATCTATCAAACTTAAAAAAAAAATTCTATTGGTTTATTTATGATATATATGTGATATCTGTACAGTTATATGGATTTTTACAATAGGATGAAGAATGTAGTTATAAAATTGCCTATTCTCAAGAAATTTAAGAAAAAGTATTTTTGAAATATGAAAAGGCTTTCACAAATTCTATATGATATCTAAACATGTATATAAATGTACAGATTATTTCTTTTAATGTTTTTCTAAAAAATATTACAATTATTTTTAAATTATATTATATTTTTTCTCTAAATTGTATGTGTGATTGTGTATACTCTGATAGATATTTTTTATTGCTCTTTCCAAGGCTCCATGTCACTTCCCACTCTCACCTTTTTTTGTTCCTCTTAGTGTGTTGTCCTGCCCCAAGAGTGGAAAGCCTCTTGAGGACAGGGACTGCCTGACTTGCTATGTCTAGTACTTGGTAAAGAACCTGGCAATAGAGAGCATTTGCTCATTATTTATTCACTATTGTCATATACTTATCAGATCTCTCTATAGTTATGTATGTGCATGATTTATCCTCATTAAAATATTAACAAGTGCAGGTAGATAGTACAATCATTCAAATTTAGCCTCAGGCTTATTAGCTATGTAATCCTGGGCAAGTCACTTTAAACCAATTTACCTCAGTTTCCTCATCTGTAAAATGAGCTCCATAAGAAATGGCAAATCACTTCAGTATCTTTGCCAAGGAAACCTCAAATGAGGTGACATTTCGTTTTATATGACTAAGACGATGCAACAACAATAAAAGTATTAGCTCTTAAAGGTCTTGTTTCATTTTTGTAGCCCTGGTACTTAACACAATGTCTTGTACCTGATAAATGCCTAAAGATATTTATCGAAATGTTACTATTACTGTGATTTCAATCCTTTAATGGATCTGTGATCTCAGCCATGTAGATATTTTTACTAACACTATTTCTTATTGGTAATAAGGTTGGATGACCTATAATTTTTATTCTTTGTGGTATTCCATGTTTTATACATATATAGAAACACTGGAGGAATAACAATATTTAAAAGATGGATTTTTGTTTTAGAAAGAACCTTGGGAATCACTGAAAGCACAATTTCCCAAATGCAATTCAACTCAGTATTCTTTCTCTTCATTTCTAAGTCCAGCTCAATATCCCTCAAAACTATCTATGAGAGAAAGAGAAACACACACACACACACACACACACACACACACACACACACGAGAGAGAGAGAGAGAGAGAGAGAGAGAGAGAGAGAGAGAGAGAGAG
>JAJPUD010000880.1:75951-103472 GCA_023553655.1 Myrmecobius fasciatus
AGAGAGAGAGAGAGAGAGAGAGAGAGAGAGAGAGAGAGAGAGAGAGACCAAGTCCCAGAGACAAAAATACAGCCAGACAGATACCAAGATACAGAGTCTATCAATCCCATAACATGTCATTATTTAGATAAAAAATTTTTAAAAATCTTCATCCATTTGGTCTTTACTATGTGAATGGTTAAACTGTACTCTCAAGCATGTATAGTTCTTATTTTAGGGGGTTCTGCTATGTTCGGAGCCTTGAAATAAAAATACCCCTTTTCCATTTCAATCTTTCACAATATAATCTCTATAACAATAGAAAACTTTTTTGGCAAGTATATGACTCTTGATTTTATGCCTCACTCACTTAGTATTAATAATCAATAGCTCAAAGTTATCTCTATTGCTGCATCTGGCAAAGAAACACAATCATCATGCACTCAGGAAGCATATTTTTGGACAGATAGCCCTGGAAAACATATCAAAGTGTTTTTTTTGTGTTTTGTTTTTTTTTTTTTATAGCCAGCAGTTCTCTGCCTCTTACATTAGTCATTTGTGACTCTAAAGATTACAGAATATCATTTTCAAAAACAATCTTCTTGCTTGCTTTTCTTATTTTCATTAAGGATACACTCAATACATATATGGATTATTCTCATAATTTTGTAATGATGGGAAACTAATCATATCAATCACTAATTATTAAAAATCCTTTTAATGACTTTTTATGAGTAATATGCCTGTAATAATCTTCAGAGGCAAATAGATAGTACAGTGGATAGAATGCCAGGCCTGAAGTCAGGAAGATCTATCTTCATGAGTTCAAATCTGACCTCAAATTTGAAGTGATCTTGGCCAACTCACTTAATCCCGTTTGCCTCCATTTCCTCATTTGTAAAATGAGCTAAAGAAGGAAACATTTCAATATCTTTGCCCCCCCAAAAAAACCCCAAATGGAATCACAATAAGACACAATTAAAACAACTGAACAACAAACTTTTTCAGTTATCTTGAAAATAAATGCACTCAAAACAGTATTATCCAAAGTACAGCTCTGTTATTATTATTACCAAAAATAAGGACTCTTATTGAACTCAATAATGCTATTTCTTTACTTTCTCTAGTTAATTCATTTGGCATCCTCTAAAGAGTCTATTCAAAATATCTCTGAAACCAAATCAAATACTTTGCTGAACTGTCATTTTGCCCCTTTAAAAAAAATTGTCACAGGAAAGGCTTGTTGGAACAAGGTAAGGATATATTTGCAAGTGAATGTAATATAAAAACAAAAGAACTCAATTTTAAAAAGAAATAAAATCAAATAGCTGTTTTCTAAAACACTTTATAAATTATTAAATCTTACTCTGTTTTATTTGAAGTATATTTAGAAAGCAAGGACATCTATATTTCTGTTTGCTACTATTGTGAAGTATAAAGCCAAGTGAGAAAAAATTAATAAATCAGATGCTGTAATGATAGAAAAGAAATATGGGAAAGGCTTGAAGGTCAGACTTCTATTTTTGGTCTACTTTTATCAGCTAATGTAATTTTATTATTTGTCCTGTACTTAGTAATACTCATGTTTCCTGATCCAAAAAAAAAAAAAAAAATACCACTTAGGCTAATTAAATCGGTTAAAAGCAGCCACATAAGGAAACATTAGCTATGTGATACTAGGAACATCACTTTAATTCTCTTAGTCTCATAAAATGAGGGGTGTCAAACTGGATTATCTCCTAGGTATATTTTAGTTTTAATATTCTACAAGTCTATAATATGAAATATAGTTGAGGTATTATAAGTTAGATCAGTTTTTCAAGTCCCTCCCCTATCTTTCTAGACTAAGCTCAAGTCATATTATTCAAAAAGACTTTCTAAACCCTTACTTGATCTTCTGGACCACATACAACAAACTACTTATATATACAATATTGTGTTATTTATTTTGTTTTATATTTATATTTCTATTGTATATGGATTGTTCCTATAATCATATGATGAAGATCTAAACATAGGTATAAAACAAAAGCATGGTGAGGTAATTCATTAACACAACCTTTTGTGGTTATTGTTATCCTTCAGTTATGTTCAGTCATGTCTAACTCTTCATGACCCTACTTTGGGGTTTTCTTAGCAAAGATACTGGAATAATTTGTCATTTCCTTCTCCAAGTCATTTTACAGATGAGGAACTAAGGCAAGTGGGGTGTGCCCAGGTTCACACAACTAGTGCCCGAGGTTAGAAAGATGAGTCATGGCTTCAGATTCCTTTACCATTTTTGTTATCCACCTCTGATGAAGACAGTTCAGTTTATTAGTGTATTTCCTGAACTTAAATGGATGCCTTTTTATTAGATTGTGAGCTTCTAAAGATAGGAACAGTTTTTTTTTTTTCCTTTCTTTTTACCTCCAGTGCTTAGCACAGTAACTGACATATAATAGGCACTTAAATGTTTATTGACTAGCTGCAGAGTTCAGTGGGACTATCACCTTACTCATACTTTACTTCTCTTAGTACAGACTAAGGTTGTATTGTATGGATGGCTAGATGGTGCTGCAGATAGAATGCCAAGTCTGGGGTCAGAAAGATTCATCTTTACATGTGAATGATAGATTAAACTCATTCTATTTGCCCCAGTGTGGAATCTACTATCTATCAGGCACTGTGATAAACACCAGAGAAAAATTAAAAGTAAGGAAAAAAGCTTTAGCAAGTCAGATGCTATTCTTAAATGAAACAGGCTGGCTTTTGAAAGAATCAATTCCCTATTTCTATATATGATCAATCAATCAATAAACATTTATTAAATGCCTGCCATGCACCATGAATATTCAAGCAGAAGTTTGGTAATCACTTGTCAGAGATGTTATAGAAGAGATCAATCAGGCAAAAAATTGAACTAAACAAATTCTAACATCCTTTTCTTGTCTGAAATACTAGCATTATATGGCTTTTAAATTGTAAGCAGGGTCAATTTCTTTTACCTCCCCTGTATTTCCATAGCAATGTTGAACACATGGTTGGCACTCAATAAATCCTTGTTAATTTATCAACATTGAGTTATTAGAAGAGAACTAACCACAAAGAAATCTGGTCTCAAATTCAAAGGAAGCAGAATATTTTACTCAAAGTCTATTAAATTGAGTACCATACCATATCTAGCTTTGCTAAGGATTCACTGTATAAGCTTGGGACAATTGTTCTATCTTTTTGTATTCCTTTTTTCCCCAAATGTAAAGCAGGAATGATTGTTCTTCTCATATTCTCTTTATAAAAAGATCCAAGTTTTCCTCTTATTCTATAAACATTCACGTCAGTAATTTTCATCATGGACCTCATTTTTGTTTGGGAATTACCTTAATTCTTCCAAAGAATGACAAGTTTAAAAAAAAAATCTTTCTGAACTTTTCGCACAAAGATATCCTGAACACTTTTTGAACTTTTTGTCACACACAAGTATATGTCAGAACTCACACAGATAAAATGGACAGCTCTAGAGTAGACTATAAGGCCACCTAATCCAATATTTGGAAATCACTGTATTTTGTAAAATGTGATTTGAAATGCAAAATGCTCTATGAAGGTTCAAGAAGACCTGGGTTCAAATACTGCTTCTAGTACATATTAGCTGTGTGATCATGAGCAAATCACACTTAACTATACTGAACCACAATTAACCACTCAAATAGAACTTTTTAGCTTAGGGTCTATGAACTCATTTTCATAATTTAATAATTTTATTTAAATATATTTAGACTGTTTTGTAATTTTTATGGGGGGGGAGAGAGAAGGCAATCAAAATTAAATGATTTGCCCAGAGTCACACAGCTAGTATCTATCAAGTGTTTGAGATTTCATCTGAATTTGAGTCTTCCTGACTCCAGAGTCAGTGCTATCCCAACATTTAATTTTATGCATTTAAAAACATTCTGAGAAGGGGTTCCCTAAGCCTTACCACATTATGAAAGGAGTCCATAACACACACACACACACACACACACACACACACATTAAGAACCTCTTCTCTAAGACTCTGAATTATAATTGTGATTCATTGTACTAGATCATATTCCCACACCAATGAAATCACAGATCATAGGGGTAAACCTGTTATTAACATAAAGCCCCAAAATCCAAAATATACAAATAGAAAAGGAAAGTCACCTTCTGTGTGATGAAATCACCTAGAACTGTTTAAATAATATATAAATATTAAGTCATTGTCTGAAGCCTTTTGTTATACCACAGAAATTTACCAAATAATACAGCACTGCTCACATAGTATGATATAGAACATGGTTCCTTGGAATTTTTCAAAGAACCAGCTGATAAAATATTAGAAAGAAAATGAAAAATTGAAAACATTTATCCAAGAGCTAAGAAAAAATATGCTATCGAGGAAATTTTTGTTAGCAAAACTTCTTAAGTTCCCAATCAGTGTCAACCAATGGTTTACAAAAACCACAAGGCATAACACCACCAACAAATTGGCTACATCCAACAAAAAAGCAACTCTAGTTCTTGTCAAATGAACATATAACTGATCAAAATGATTACCACAATCAGAAATGTTATATTCCTAGATAGAACTCAAAGAAAGATTGATATCACAAGAATATCTTCAGAATTTCATTTGAAGTACAAAAAAAAAAAAAGTCAAGAAAGAACCCTTTAACTCAAGAGTTAAAGGAATCCCAAGGAATCTGAATAGAATTTATAGTTTCAGAGCTTTCTAAGGCCCTATGAAACCCTGCATGTCTATACAATACCCACTTTAGTTGAAACCTCCAATTAGGGGATATCTACTATTCTTATCATTTAGAACAATGGGGCCACTAATCTCTACATAAGGATTCCGGCAGGGTACCATGTTGATAATAATAATACTAGTAGTAGCAGATAATAATATTATCTATATTTTATTATGTTTTTATTTAATTTGTTAAATATTTCCCAATTCTACAGCTGATCATGGGTTTCACACCTCTGTTTAAAGAATGAAAAAATACCTTTTAAGTCCTTATCTTCTCTTCTTGGAAGATAATTGATCTGCCCCTTGAGCATGAATAGCAGCTAATTGGCTGTGTCTCAAATGTGAAAGCAGAATTCTTCCAGTTCTCCATCCTGAGATCCTGTCTCTTTCTACTTTTTCTGGTTTTTTTTTCTATTTCTCATGAACTATTATCAAATGGAATAAATAAAGTTTACAGTGAAAAGAACAAAGAAAAGGGATCTGCAAAGGCAGATGTTAATCCTTACCGGCATCAGGAAGCTGAAGAATGAATGGACTATGACGCAGAAAATAAAGGAGGAAAGAATGATCACTGAATAAGTGAAGCTAGAAAGAACAGACTTGAAGTTCTTTTCAAAGATGTTCTGAAGAAGAAGCTGCTCTAAGGGATAAGGATGCATGGGTGCTATTAAGTAAGTCATCAAGATCAATTTTGCATCATAGAGGAATAGTAGTGATGGTTGACTTCAATCTGATAATAGCAAAGAAGTTACAATTTCTTGACTTGATCAAATGAAATAGCATACAAAGTGTTTTACAAATCTTAAAGCACTATATAATGCTAGCTATTTTTATTAATGATTCATTTTATCTTTCAAAATGTCATGGAATGAAAAAAAGAACTACTTTTATTCTGGAATTGACTCTCAAAGGAGAATTGGTTATAGGAAAAGAAGTGGAAAATTAGGAGAAATGACCACATCTTAGAATGAGGATAGAAAATTTTGGACACAGTTTAAAAACCAATCTAGAAGGAAGTAGAAGCTCCAAAATGAAATCCTGAAGACACAAAGAAAAAAATTTCTGATGAAGAGGAAAGGGGCCGTTTGCCTAAAGAGACTAATGTGAATATTCAAGGAACTTACCAACCAACTTAAATTGTAATATAACATGTAAAAAAGACAAAATCAAGGTTAGGGTTACCAAAATAAAGAAGAAGCCTAGTCTACTAAGGAATTTAAAGACAATATATGGGTGATTTTTTAAGTCACGCTGGCAGAAAAGGAAAGATCAAAGTAGGAAGTAGATAGTCACATGGAAAAGACAGAATTTTGATAATGGATAATAGAGACATAACAAAATTATGTGACTAACTTTGCTTGTTTTCTCTACCAATGAAAGTGGTACAAAAAAAATGAACAATGGATTTGGAGTATGAATCCCAGCTCTGCCCTTATTGCCTGGGTGATCTTGGGAAAGTCACTTAACTTCTCAAGGTTTTACCTCTTCATTTACAGAATGAAGAATTAGATTAGATGCAAGATGCCTCTTAGCGCTAAATTTAGGATCTCTGGATGGGAAAAAGCAGAACAAAATGGCTAATAAGGAGTTCATGCCTCAAAGTAAATAAGCAGATAAAGTTTACCTAGCAGCTGTTTCTAAGTTCAAGAAACTAATTTATTATTTGGTAACAAACTACAATCTGGTAGATTTGATTTTTGAACCACTGCTAGAATTTTTTGAAAGATTAGGGGAGAGGAGAGAACTATATTAGATTTAGAGAGTGATAACTATGGTCTTGATTTTCAAAACAAGGATGAGATTGGAGTCTGCAAACTATGAGCTTGGCTACCACTAAGCTTGACTTTCTTCCCTGAGAAAAATTCTAAAACATATTATTAAAGGAATGTTTAGTTAACAGAAAAATAAGAGGTTATCTTAAAGAGTCAGAATTACTTCAAACAAAAATTTTTGATAAGAAAACATTATTCCTATATCGTTTGTGTAGATAAGATTTTTCTTGTACAACAATGATAAGTTTGGAAATATGTATGCATATATTCGATTTGCCAATATTTTAACATAATTAACATGTAGTGGATATCCTGCCATCTAGGGAAGGGATGGGGAAGTTGGGGGGAAAAAATTTGTAATGGAAAGCTATGTAAGGGTTATTGTTGAAGAATTACCCACACATATGTTATGCAAATAAAATAAATTAAAAAAAAAAGAAAACATTATTCCAGATTAACCTGATTTATTTGCTTTTTTAACAGCATTGTGAGAGAGGATTAGGGAAATGTTCTACATATACTTTACCTAGATTTTAGAAAAGTATTTGATCAATTGTCTCATTAAATTATTCTTAGGCACAGATGGAGAGATGGGGGGAGGGGCAAACAGACACATTTGGAACTGGTTGGACTATATTTTGATGTCATCTTAAAAGCAGGTTACTCTCAAGGAGTGTTACAGGGATCTGGCTTGGCCTTTGTGCTATTTAACTTTTTTTTTCCAATGAATTTGACAAAGATAAACTTTTGTAAGCTTACAGCTTACTCAAGGCTAAAAGGATTAATTTAAAACATTTGATGATAAAATTAGGAGCCAAAAAGAGCTCAATTGATTACTTATGTTGGGCCAAGTCTAAAAAGATAAATTTTAATAGAGCTAAATATAAAGAGTTACATGAATTCAGAAAATTAACTTCACAGTGTTAACTATGGCAGGTCTGGCTAGATAACTGAGTGACTTGAGGGCATTAGAATACTACAAACTTATTATGAGTAAACATTATGATTTAATAGTCAAAAAGATGATGCAACCTTAAACTGCACTGAGAGGCACAGTGCCTAGGAAAGTGATGAGTCCTCAATACAGTGTCCTGGTCAAATAACAGTAGTATTGTGTGCATTCTTAGGTTTTCTGTTAAAAGGCAGTGATAAGCTAAGGAGCTAGTAAACTGACTGATCTTGAATGTATGCTATATAAGGACTGATTGAACAAATGAGGATGAGAAGAAAGGGGAAATAAAGATTTAGAGAGGATATGACTAGCTATCTTCAAATATTTGAAAGACTGCCATGTAGAAGGGAGATTAGATCTGTTCTGCTTGGTTCCAAAGGGTAAGACTAATAATAATGGGCAGAAGTTGCCAATAAGTGATGTTAGTTTTAGCAGTAATCTGACAATGATTACCCTGGCCCCATTACCTAACAGCCAGGTATGTTACACTTCATTTATCCCCTACTAGTTATTTATACCACTGGTTCCATCACCTGTCAATATAGTTTTATAAGTTTTAGGAGTCGCTAGCACCTAAACTCCACTCAATCACTTATGTCAGATTAGTTTTTAGAAAGTAATATTCATTTCAAAGTTATAGGAAGAAAAAAAATGCAAATCCCCCCACCCCTACCAAAACTTGCATGGCATAATTCCCCCACACTCCATGCATACTACCTCAGTCTCTAAGGAAGAAAGAGGATCACAACTCAGCTCACTTCCTACACAACAGAGTCCCACTAAGTTCCAAGTCCCAAACCCACTTTGGGTTTTTTTTAAGCCCCCCGTTTCTCAGAGCTTCCTTCCTTGGCTAGCTACAAAACATCCAGCCTAGAATCCTTTCTCCAAGGTCTCCATGGTTCAGTTCTGGATCGGGTAGAGATTCTACTGCCTGAACCTAGAACTGAAAAAAGGATAAATGAAAAAGACCAAAATAAAACCCCAAGACCATTTCTCAGAGCCAACTGAAAAAGAGAGGGAAAAGGAAAGTAGCTCCTCCTCCCTCATCAAATCAGTTCATGGTGTCCTTGCTGTGAATGAACATGACCTTTATCCTTTCTGGATGATTTGGAAAAGGGAAGCAAGACTGTCCTAGTCTCACATTTTTAAAAATCAAACTTTATTCCAGCTATACAGCCAATGGAAAGAAGCTACTCCCAATCATACTGCAGAAGGAAGCAAGATGAATTCTCCTAGGGGCAGGATCCTAGTATTTTTCATATAGCTGCCTCCATTTTAGGTGAGCTAGGTAGATGCAAGGCAAAGTCCCAGTTACAACAAGGAAAAACTTCCTAACAAACAGAAATATCCAAATATAAAAGCAACAAGAAAAAAAAATGGTGAACAAGGAAACTTCAGCATCAATTGACCTCTATACCTGTTTTCTCCCTTCTATTAAATTCCAATGATAATAGTCTATGGATGTGTTAAGAATGAGCTGAGTAGCTTTAGGAGCTTAAACGAGCTTAACTTCCATTGATACCATTAGTAAGATTGTTAGTCCAGGATGTTGGGATGGAATGAGGCACTCATATGTCATTCAACAGTTAACAAAAGGAGGTTTATTTAATCATAGTATTGAAGAATATTTAACTGACAGGATTCTCCTCATTTTTACATCAAAACACATCTTGTCAACAGAGAAAGAAATGATGATGCACATGGTTTTGAGACATCTAAAAAGTCTTAAGAATCCTGACTCCACACTTTCATATGCTTGTAGATGACCAGGAAGTCATGTCATTATGATCAGAGACTACCAGGAAGCTGAGCCAAGGAAGGCAGACTCAAGCCTTGGTTCCTAGGTCAATCAAGAGCAAGGGATAGCTCTATCTCTCAGGGGAAAACTAGTCTAACCCATGTTACCAAGAGCAGAGGTACAGGGGAAGGGAAAATACTGGTGATTTTGCAGTATTACACTTAGTTCATCCTTAATTAAAGTGAAGAAAGTAAAGAAAAGTAAATAAAGTAAAAAGAAAAGTAAAGAAAGTAAAGAAAAACAGGTGATTTTTCACAGATTTTTTTCAGAACAGAGCATACTGTGTGGGCCAAGACCACTGGCTCAAATAAATCAAATAAATTAAGGAGATTTCTCAAGGCAAAAGCAGAAAGAAATTTCATTATGATCTAGTGAGAAAGGGCGTCTTCCTCCCCACAAGCAGTTAGGCAAGGAGAGGCAAGGCCCAGTTAACAGACAAGAATTATATAGGGCCTGAGCTAAGACTCCCTATAGACTGGATCTTTGCCCTGATTAGCCAGGACAAATGACCTCACATTCTAAGTCTTAAATGAGGAAAAACTTTCAACCCAACCCCATCTTTAGGATGACTAAATTACCTTATATGGGAGTTTCAGGGCCAAGGTGGCCCCAATCTAGTCTCACAAAGAAAAGGCCCCACTCCTTGTAAACCACATGATTTCTGGAGGAAAAACCTGGCCCTGGGGCCCAGCCGACCTTCACTCAGCCTTCAGAACAGTGTCTCCATCTTGTGAGACAGCTTTCACAGTTCACTTCATTCAATACCTACACAGTCATATAATTGGAGGAAAGGTGGATGAGTTACAAAAGAAAAAAATGACTCGATGAAAATGAAATCTTCAAACAAATTATAGAGATACCTTCTCTGAAAAGATCCGATACAATTCTATGACCAATATGATCACAGGCATTGCTTATTTGTAACTGACATAATTCAGGAAGACTAATTCTCCCCAAAGGCACCATGGAAAATTTCCCTGAGGGATTTCTTACCAAATGGAGGCATACTACAGAAACTACTCTATGAAAATGGCATTGTATTGATCCCACCAAGACTAGATTAACAACAATCTGTGAGGAGGAGTAGATGACCCTCAAGGATGCATCTGGTTAGTTTCAGTTGGACAATGATGCTGTTTGTTTTTCCTTTGCCTTCTCTTCTTCCTCCTCCCCCCTACACCTGTTTTCTTCCTCTTCTCCCTTTGTCCATGTGGAGATTTATATGTTTACATGTGGATGTGCCGTTCAAAAGAATTTAAATTTTGATTATTTATACTTTTTAAGCTATCTTGGGGCTTGGGAGCTAGATCCCCCACTTATTTATACTAATATTGTTTTTTATTTTTCTAAAAACAGGGACAATGAACTCCTTTGACTCTTGTGAAATTTTTATTTAAGAATTTTTGAGATAGAGTTCTGGAAAACCAGGCTTTGATAAAGCCTATTGAAAAGGGAGCTATTTGAACATGCCTTTAAATCTAAACCACTCTGGCTCTCACTGATTGTGCAATAATAGGTCCCAGCCCAAGTCCTCCTTGTATGTCATGTGGGTTTTGATGGCTCACAGTGAATGAAAATAGCAATTTTTTCTGTTCTGGCCAAACTAGGCCATTTTTGCCTCTCAATACTTGTCTAGCCTTTAATCACTGAATGGATGTTGCCTCAGACAAACTGAAATCTAGGAGAGAACTTAACTTAAAAAGACCAAGATCTCTCACTGTATTCAGGGCTATCATCAGTGGTTCTGACCTATGTCTTATCTTTGGACTCCAACGCCTCTAGCGGAAAGAGTGGAGTTGATGATTTCATACAGACCTGCTCCACTTAAATGAAGTTCACTTTCAAGTCAAGACATCACCCTCTTGATATTATTGGTCATTTAGAAGGACAAACAACCAAAACTAAAAACACTAAAGAATCTTTTTGTGATTCACACTCACTCAAAAGAAATCAGGTTAGCTATCTACAAAGGAAAAACAAAGATAATGAAAAATGTACAATATGTATTTAAGCTGGTAATCCATTGAATTGGGCCACCAATACTTAACTTTTTTTTAAATATAGCTTTTTATTTTCAAAATACATGCATAGATAATTTTCAATATTCTCCCTTGCAAAACCTTGTGTTCCAATTTTTTTCTTCCTCTCTTCCTCCCACCTCCTCTCTTAGACAACAAGTAATCCAATATATATTAAACATGTATAATTCTTTTATACATATTTCCAAATTTGTCATATTGCACAAGAAAAATCAGATTAAAAAAGAAAAAATGAGAAAGAAAACAAAAAGCAAGTAAACAACAACAAAAAATGAAAATATTACACTCAGTTCCCACAGTTCTCTCTCTGGGTGCAGATGGCTCTCTCCATCACAAGTCCATTAGAACTGGCCTGAATCACCTCGCTGTTGAAAAGAGCCATGTCCATCAGAACTGACCGTTGTATAATTTTGCTGTTGTTTTGTACAATGTTCTCTTGGTTCTACTCATTTCACTTAGCATCAGTTCACATAGGTCTCTCTAGGCCTCTCTGAAATCATCCTGATGATCATTTTTTTATAGAACAATAAACATTCTATAACATTCATATACCATAACTTATTCAACCATTCCCCAATTCTTGGGCATCCATTCCATTTCCAGTTCCTTGCCACTACAAAAAGGGCTGCCACAAACAATTTTGCACATGTGGGTCCCTTCCCCTTCTTTATGATTTCTTTGGGATACAAGCTCAATAGAGACATTGCTGGATCAAAGGGTATGCACAGTTTGATAGCCCTTTGGGCATAGTTCCATATTGTTCTTATTATATCATATTAGTATATATTCTCTGTAAAACCTCATTAAATCTGGCTAGTTAATAATCAGTGGGAGGATACTAGATATGGATTTATGAATGGAGAAATGGAGAAATGCATGATAAACTACTCTACAAATAACCACTTTTATTAAAGAAGTGGCACAAAATATAGTAAAGTTGCATATGAACAACAACAACAAAAAGGGCTAAGGGAATTAGATAGCCCAAGTGCTATACTTGTAGAAACAAAATATTAAAAGAACTAGAAAGAGGTCTCCAGTCTCTTGGATAGAAACCCTACATAAGGATGTGCTATGATTGCCTTTTGAGTAGCAAATGTTAAATTTTCAGTGTCAGTGTTTATATCTAAGAAATAAGTAAATGCTACAAACTAGACCTTGATTTATTGTTTTGTTGATTACTTAAACTTAAGAATATGAGTGGAAAATAATAATAATGTATATTAAACATTAAACTTTAAAATGTGTTTAACATACTTTCCCCTCCTAAAGAATCATTTATTAAACTTTTGCCAACATACCACTGGAAAAGGCATGGCAAGAACTGAATTGGGATGTGAAGATAAAGGAGTTATGATATGTATTCATTGAGAAAATCATAAATCCATGGAAGTCACTGCTTGGACTAGAAAAAGAATCATACATGTCTCAACAGAATAAAAGAATAAGATTGCTAAATTGCCAACATCCATTGAAGCTTCCAAGAAATCTTCCTCAAAAGTTAGTCAGACATTTCTATGATGCAAGTATTTCAACACTAAATGGAGCCAAATCTAAGTACCCAAGGCAGTTTTTGGAATGCAAAATAACAAATAGGCACTCACAACTAAACTAAACATTCTGGTGTTGAAACTGATGCTACAATTATTTCTTCTTCTTTTTTTTTAATGCAGACTTGAATTTATATTGGCTAAAGATATCAGCATCTCCATAAACCATTCTTAGAATTTCGTATAAATTTCACATAGAATTCATGTTCAGTATAAAATTCTGTCAGATGTAAAACTTGAGTTCATGTAATGATTTGGGACTAGAATGGGCCCTGTGATTTCATAACATGGGGGAACTCCAGGAGAACCTTCTCCACAAGGAAGGGTTATTACCAGGAACTGGGAAAATTGCCACCAGGAGGTTGTATCTTTTCCATAGTCAAACAGCTAGGATGTATATGTATATAGATATATAGATGTAGATGTATATGTATTTATACATATGTACATTGAGACAGAGACAGAGGCAGAGACTGAGACAGCGAGACAGAGAGAAAGAAGGGATAGATGAACTTCCTGACTCTGAAGCTATGCCCTATACCTCTCCCATAACAGCTGACATTTGTCCACCAATAATCAAGTACACCTCATTCATTCTAACTAGAGTAATAATGCAATCTGAATTACTGAAGAACTAGAATATTTAAAAAATAGAGAATCACAGAACCTTAAATGTTGGAGTTCATTAAGTTTCAAACCACTCCCATCATTTACAGTTGAATAGAAGAACCCAAGTTTCTGTTTTCCAGGCCAGAATTTATCCTATCATACTACAGTTTTGCTGCTTTTTTGTACAAATAGTAATTTGAACTACATTAGCAAAATATTCTCTAGCACAAGGTCCTTAGGGGTTTATGTACCAAAAACAAAGACTTATATTTGTCATAAGAATAATTCTTTGGATATAAGTGGATAATTCTTAAGAATTCAGAAGAATGCGTTGTCAAAGCTAAAAAAAAAACCAAAAAACAAAAACCAGTATATGCCCAATGAATAGAAAATGGCCAAATAACCTATGGCATAAAAATAAAATGGAATATTACACCACAATTATAATTTCAAATATGAACTAATTATAGTTTCAAAGAATTTGATAAACATGAGGAGACAATAGGAAATGAAGAATTAAAAAACATGCATAGACAAATCTTAACATACAACATTATGATACTGTATTATGATATACACTGAGATAAAATGATATATTATGATAACAGAAAAAACAACAATCCTTAAGCTAAATGCAAAAGTGGACAATGTTGGTATCCTACTATCAAAGTTGAAGCACACATTCTTCCTTTTTCCTTTTTTTTTAATTCTTTTTTTTAAATTGAAGCTTCTTATTTTTAAAACATATGCAAGGAGAAACTGGAAACTGAGTGGATACTTATCAGTTGGAGAATGGCTGAATAAGTTACAGTATATCAATGTTACAGAATATTATTGTTCTATAAGAAACAATCATCAGGATGATTTCGTAGAGACCTAGAGAGACTTACATGAATTGATGCTAAGTGAAATGAGCAGAACCAGGAGATCATTGTACATGGCAACAACAAGATTATATACAGTGATCAATTCTGATGGACATGGCTCTTTTCAACAAGATGATTCAGGTCAGTTCCAATGATCTTGTGATGAAGAGAGCCATCTACACCCAGAGAGAGGATTGTGGGAACTGAGTGTGTATCACAATATAGCATTTTCACTCTTTTTGTTGTTGTTTGCTTGCATTTTATTTTCTTTCTCATTTTTTTCCTTTCTCATGCAGCAAGATAATTGTATAAATATGTATGCATGTATTGGATTTAACATATTTTACCATGCTTAACATATATTGGATTATTTGCCATCTAAGGGAGGGGATGGGGGAAGAGGGGAAATTGGAACACAAGGTTTTGCAAGGGTTGATGTTGAAAAATTATCCATGCATATGTTTAGAAAATAAAAAGCTTTAATAAAAAATAATAATGAACTTACAAAAGTTGAAAGTGCATATACTATTTGAGATAGTCATGGTAATTTGGGCCAATTTTGTTCAATTTTTCAGGGAATTTATTTTGTTGGGGGGAGCTGGTTAAATGTCTGTTGGGAAGTGTTTATTATATGAAAAACAAAGTATATCTATTAAATTAATTTTAAACAGCTTATACTCTTAGATGGGACAAACAATTCCCTTGCTATCTGGTTTGTACAATGAATGAATGAATGAAAAGGCATTTGTTAACCACTTACTACCTGCCAAACATTGAGAATGATGGAAAAAACAAGTCTGTGCTCTCTATCAAGAAATCTCACATTTTTATTGGAGAAGATAACACATAACAGGAAATTCATTTTCAGGGGAGATATTTTCAGGCCTGAGTGTCCTAAGGGTTCAGCAGTGGGGCATATGATAAGACTCAGGCTGTCCAGGTTTCATCAGTAGTCAGATGACAGTGCTGGAAGTCCAGAGAGCACAGAGACAGGGCAAATGGTTAGGCTAGAGGATCTTCAAAGGCAGGGGAACCTGATTGTGTTCTGTCTCACCAGAGGGAATAGAGTTGATGACTCTCATTTCATCCAAGGCATATGAAAAGCTAAGTAGTTTGGGAAAGCACAAGGAAAGGGGAAAAGGTAAGGAAGACTCTTAAGGGGAAAAGGACCCACATGCAAAAAAATGTTTGTAGCAGCAGTGACAAAGAACTGGAATTTAAGTGGATGCCCATCAGTTGGAGAAGGGCTGAATAAGCCCTTCTATGAATTTTTGGAATGGAATAGAATAGAATATTACTGCTCTATAAGAAATGATCAGCAGGATGATTTCAGAAAAGCCTGGAGAGATTTAACATGGACTGATATTGAATGAAGTAAGCAGAACCAAGAGAACATTGTACACAGCAACATCTGTGACGGACTTTGCTCTTCTCAATATTGTAGTGACTCAAGGCAATTCCAATAGACTTGGGATGGAAAATACTGTCTGCATCCAGAGAGAGAGCTATGGAGACTGAATGTGAATTTTCATCTTTTTATTGTTGTTTGTCTGTTTTTTCTTTCTCATGTATTTTTCCCTTTTAGTCTGATTTTTCTTTTACAACATGACAAATATGGAAATATGTCTAAATGGATTGCACATATTATCCTATATCAGATTGCTTGCTGCCTTAGAGAGGGGGGGAAATAAGAGAGGAAAGGAGAAAAATTTGGAACACAAAATCTTACAAAAATAAATGTTGAAAACTATCTTTACATGTATTTGGGAAAGTAAAATACTCGAGAAGGAAAGAAAAGAAAATTCTTAAGCTATCAGAACTAGAGCCAAAAAGAAGTAAAGAAATTTAACCAAAGTCTGTGAGAATCCAACTTGGATTCAACATTTTATTCGATGCAGTTGAATTCAATGAACTATCAATTTTGAGTCCCCCCTATCCAGAAGTAGAATATCAGAGTTCAAAGGAGTCATATTGAATCTCCAGATTGTACAACCCACTCATTTTATAGATAAGAAAGCCAGGATCTAAAGAGGTGAAATCCATGTCCAAGGTCACACACGAAGTCAATGGCACAGTCAGGACTCATGCTGGAGAGGAAATATCAAAACATTATCAAATGTTTTCTATGCCACAGGAGCACTGCATTGAGCATTAGTGAAACAAAGAAAGGCAAAAACAACCCCTGCTTTCAAGAAATTAATAATCTAATGGAGAGCTAACCTAGAATGAGGAAGACCTAAATTCAAGTTCTATCACTAACACAAATTAGATGTTACCCCAGGAAAGTTATTTAGTAGCTCAGTGCCTCTGGCAATTCTCTAAGACTAAAAGTGCCAAAGCAGTAGCTTTGCTACCATGATAGAGAGGATCCACACACTGAAAATTCTTATATTAGTTAAATCAAAAAAGGAGGAGGAGGGAGAGATTGTTCAGAAGACAATGAAAGGCCACATGACTAAAGGAATTAGGGATGTTTAGTGTAAAGATTTGGGGGACAGTTGATCTCCAGGTCTATGAAAGGCTACTACATGGAAGAAGAACTTGTTTTGGTCTGCTTGGCCCCAAAAAGCATAACCAGGAGTAAAATTTGAAAGACTAGATTTAATATCAAGAAAAATTTGTAACCAATTAGAGCAATCCAAAAGTGGAATGGGCTGCTTGAGGACAGAATAGGTTCCCCTCTCCTGGAGGTTTTCAATTCAACCAGTTAAGAATGTATTAAATGCTTACTAGGGGCAATAAAATGGTGCCGTGGATAGAGGATCCATCTGGAGTCAGGGAGACTCATCTTTATGAGTTAAAATCCAGCCTCAACCACCTATTAGCTGTGTAACCTGGATCAAGTCACTTAACCCTGTTTGCTTTAGTTCCTCATCTGTCAAGTGAGCTGAAGAAAGGAATAGAAAAACACACCAATATCTCTGCCAAGAAAATCTAAAGTATGGTCAAAGAGAGTAGGGAACAACTGAAAATGACTTAACAACAAAAATGTGATGTTTAAAATACAATTAAGAAAGATGAAATGGTCCTTACCCTCAAGGATATTACATTCTATTGGGAATAAACAACATATACATAGACAATTAAATTTAAAGTATATACAAAGTAATTGGGAGAGGGGAAAGGGGACATTACCTATTAGGGGAACAAGTATAGACTTTTTAGAAGGGGTTGCAAATTGAACTGAATTCTGAAGAAAAATAGCATTTTAGGGGATAACATTTCATGAATGTTATGCCTTTGCAAAGGCAGGGAGGTGAAAGGTGGCGCTGTCCAAAGAATAAATAGTAATCAAGTATAATAACCCTAGAAATACAATCTGCAGTACAGAGTGGGAAAATCTCTAAAGCCAAAAAAAAAGAGTAAATATTTTATCCTAAAGCAAGAAGGTATGGCTGCAGCTTCTTGAGCAAGAAGCCGCGCCATATTTAGCAATAATATTTGACTCTCATGTAAAAGATAAAAACTAGTATAATCCAAATGACAACTGATCAGAGATGTTCTAAGAGGGAATTCTTTGAGTATGGGTTGGATTAGATACTCTGCATATCTTTTTTTTCTACCTATATGTATGCGTGTTGTTTTCTTCCACAGAATATAAGTTCCTTGAGAGCAAAAACTGTTTCATTTGTACCTCATTTTTTCTTCCTCAGGTCCTCCTAATTCTAAGATTCTGTAGATCAGTTTTGGGAATTCTATGAAAAATTGGAAAATCTAAGATGCCACCATCCCAAGAAAAAGGTGAACTTTTAGGTGTGATAGGAAACATTTAAGTAAATGATGCTTACAATATTCTAGATTATGAAATATTTTCTACAGAATGTGATAACTGTTATTTCCAGAAATGACAATGCTCTTTCTACTGTGCCAGATTGAGTCAAAATTTGTTTTACTTTAACTTCTGGTCTCTGAAATAACAATAAATAGTTGTTTAAGTATAATTACATCAGAATAAACTTTCCCAGTTCTCCTAATCATACCTCATAAAACATGATGTGGTAGGAGCAGCATCTATTATATAGAAGTTAGGCAGGTTTCCTTTTAAGTGGACAGAGAGGTAATCCTTGGGATGTAAAGAGAATTAAGGTTTGAATCATTGGTACAGCTTCTTTGATGCCCAAGGAATTAAAAGTTCAGCCTATGGGGAGTTTGTAATCTGGAGGTTTAGCAGAATTCTCATTATGTAAAAGAAATACTTTTCTGTGATACTACTAGTAGGATGATTGTGGAGAGAGAAGCAATTAGAGTTTTATTTTAATTATCAAAGAATTATATCCTTTATAATGCTATTTTAAGTAAATTTGTTTTAATTTCATTTTATTGTCCATAAGTAACGTGTTACTTTACAATTCTATGCCTTAATTGTTCACTATTGGCCCAGAATATTTGATATTGGTTGCCTGAGGTAGAATGCAATAACTTTGGATTTCATTTTGTTCTTTAATCAGGAAAAGAGTGATCCAGTTAGATGACTGAAGTCTTAACAGGGAAAATAAAAATATAGCAAAGGCCAATATTCTTTGGTTCTTGCTAAAATTATTAGGAAATTATTAGGAAAGCTGGGTCATCAATAAATACAAAACAAGAAAAAATCAAAATGGTGTATATATTCAGTACTCAAGGAAAGGCATGAAGACATTTTTAGTTTTTAAGGCTCATACCTAGAAGGCAAGGAGGCCCACTAAATTAAACTAAATTCTTCTAAATTGAACTAAATTGAAAAGTTCAATATTCATGCACAAAAATCAATAGGCTTGGAAGCATAGCATCTGATTTAGAGGTCTAGCTGGAGAATGTGTTAAATCTCATTGAGATTAGGGTGATAAGGAAAGATGGTGGGAACAGAAGTGACAGTGAAAACTGGGGACCTCTCTGATACTAAGAAAACTTTTGATTGATCCTATTATTATCTCCTATGATACCACTCTCCACCAAGAAGTTCCTCTAAAAGTGGTTCAGAGGGTAGACATGTTTTTACCATTAGAAACCTGGAGGATTACTGGAGAAGTCTGAACAGCTAACCAATGACTCATTAGAATGATAGTTAATTGTGTATACCCTTTAATCCAGCAGTGTCTCCACTGGGCCTGAATCCCAAAAAATATCATTAAAAAAGGGAAAGGATCCCCTTGTGTGAAAATGTTTGTAGCAGCCCCTTTTGTAGTAGCAAGAAATGAAAATTGAGTGGTTGCCCAACAATTGGAGAATGGCTGAATAAGTTATGATATATAAATGTAATGGAATATTATTGTTCTGTAAGAAATGATCAACAGGATGATTTCAGAAAGGCCTGGAGAGATTTACATAAACTGATGCTAAGTGAAATGAGTAGAACCAAGAGAACACTGTACACAGCAACAAGATTATGTGATAACCAACTGTCATGGACTTAGCTTTTTTTCATCAATGATGTAATTTAGGCCAATTCCAATAGCGTTCCAATGGAGAGAGCTATCTGCAACCAGAGAGAACTAAGGGGACTGAATGGGGATCACAACATAGTATTTTCACGTTTTGTTGTTGTTTATTAGATTGTCATTTTCTTTCTCATATTTTTATATGGTTTTTCTTTTGCAACATCAGTGTGGAAATGTATTTAGAAGAATTGAACACATTTAGCCTATATTGGATTGCTTGTTGTCTAGGGGAAGAGAGATAGGAGAAAGGAGAGAAGAAAATTTGCAACACAAGGTTTTGCCAGGGTGAATATTGAAAACTATCTTTGTATATGTTTTGAAAAATAAAAAGCTATTATAAATTTTAAAAAAGAATGATAGTGAATGAGAATGTGACCTAAGAATAGTAATGCAGAATTTCCTTCAATTATGGAGTCCATCAGATTAGAGAGTTTACAGAGTATTTGCTAATGCAGAATTAGGTGAATCAGATGGATGTGCTGAGTGGCGATCCAAGAAAACAGAGCCATCAATACAAATTAGAGATGATGGGAAGAAGTGCTGTACACGATTATATGGGGAGAAAGTGACAATATTTCATCCTGAAAGAAGATTTGGGTATGACTCTTGAAAGGAGTTGACAAGCAGATGATTAATCATCAGCCTACAGAGGTATTATTAAAATTGTATTGGAAAATCAAAGACCCTTAATTTAAAGCTTCTTCTGCTTAACTCCTTCCTCCCACCAGTCTTGATAACCAGACCTGAAGGGCTATTGGCTCAGTCTACTTAGGGGAAGAAGGGTTTAGATTCCCCTAAAACTGGTTCTAAACAGGCTGCTAGACATAGAAACTCTTCTACCTCAACATTTCTTTAGGGGTACCTTAATTTCAGTCAGAAGTTCTGAATAGAAGAACCTTTAAATCCATGGTCTTTGATGTCTCAATACAGTTTTAATAATACCTCTCTGTAGGCCGATGATTAATCACCTACTTGTTAAGAGAAGTAGCACCCTTGCTCAAGTGGGGGTGGATGAAATATGCCTTGTCCCAAGGCTAATCAGAAGAAGGGCATCATGGGCCTCGGTATTGGTTATTCCTGGGAGTCACTGGCTGTACCTATGGCTGGAAAGTTCTCTTTCCTCATCTCTGCCTTCTCTCCTTTCTGATATCCTTCAAATTTTAGCTAGTTTCACCTTCTTAATTTTCCAATTCTCCTTAATTTTAATACTTTCCCTCGAAGAGGTTAGCCATTTTTCAATCAGGTCCTATTCTTCATTATCCCTTCTGGGGGTTAATGCTGAAGAACTGGAGAAATGGAGTTTGTCATTTCCTTCTTTAGCTCATTTTGCAGATGAAAAAACTGAAGCAAACAGAATTAAGTGACCCAGGATCACATACCTAGTAAGTATCTGAGGTTAGATTTGAATTCAGGTCTTCCTAACTCCAGGCTCAGCACACTATCCACTGCACCACCTAGCTGCCCTCTAAGACTACCTCCAATTTATTTTTATGCATTTGTTTGTGTATATGTATATAGTCGTTTGCATATTGTTTCCTCTATTACACTATAGGTTCTTCACGAACAAGAAGTGTATTTGGGTTTTTTGTATCTCCAGCAATTAGCAGTTCTGAAAATCAGTTTCTGGACTATTACTGGACTCTCATTGCTATGGAACCATCTCCTTTCATTCAGATTTACCACTTATGCATAGAGTAATGCAGAATACTCTGGATAATTCTTCTCATCACATACAGTTGTTTGTAGGGCATGTTAGTGCCTATCAGAGACATGAATTATGTATTAAGAAGTAAGTAATCAAATTGATGCTCTAATGAAAACAGCAGAAATTGGGAGCTGGGTTCTTCATCAATCTGGGGATCATGACACTATATTGCGGTGAGATAAGACCATATAATTTGCTTTATTAAGGGCAATGAAGTTACTTCTGCACAATGATATTATGTTCCTTATTCCAATCAGAGCATCTGCCTTTGAAGGACTAGTATTGCAGAATCCCATCCTACCTGTGGTTGGCAAATATTGGTCCTATTCTCCTATCTCAGGATAAAAATTTTGCCTTTGTTGCAATAAATTACTTTTCAAGATATAAAATTACAGAGCCAGTTAAATTCACCATTGTGAACATCTGAAAAATTCTTACAGAGCACATCCTTCTTTCTTATGGATATCCTCATACTACTCCCTTTGATTAAAGACTCCCATTTTACTGTTATATACATCCAAGATTGGACTCACTACTATTGGGTTCATATCCACTGGGTTTCCATCCCATACCATCCTCAAACTACTGGCATTATTGAACACTGACACAGACTTTTAAAACAATTTTATCATCCCATCCCTAAATGTTAAGCCTGGATATTCTATCTTCCAGATGCTGTGTCTAAATTAAATCACTGCCACAATTAGAAGGAAGATAGTTCTAAGTTCTAGGGCAATAGTTTCTTGGCTCCTAGAAAGAATTTGGGGACAAGGAATAAAAAATTTGGGAAGTGCTTTGGGATGGATAAAATATTATATGCCTTCTATAATTCAGCTTTTAATGTCTCTGGTGGATACGAATATGCCGTCCTAACAACTCTGGGTAGTAGGAAACAACTCTAGGTAGTAGGAAGGATAAGCAAGATTCTTTCATTGGTCCTGACCTCAAAGAGAATTGTTCAGGCCAGAACTCTCCAGAACAGACCAATGGTCATCTCCTATGAATCCATAAAAATGAAAATCCTATCTGTCCCATACCTCTGTCCTGTCCCTCACATGCTAGTCAGCTTAGCCCATAAGAAAGATTCGTCAGGAGCCCTAGATCTGCGGTTATCTATCATAATTGAATTAATGACTGCTCAGGTCCAGTTATGGGGAAAAAAATTTTTTACATCAGTATGGGAAAGATGAATTCATCTGGAAGAAAGGGAATTCTCTGGCTGACTGGGTATCAATCCCAAGCCCCTAAATAAAATTGAGAGGGAGTCTTCACCTAAGCACAATGGAAAAAGGAGTTTATTCCTCAGTAATGGCCCATGGGGCAGAAATTCTGCTCATGAGTCTCCTGGGAAAAGAGAGATTTTGATAAATGGGGCAGGAAACACTAAGTGGATAACTGGACAAAGCAAACCTTGATTTTAACTCAGGTCCTTGGGTAAGTTGCATGACTATGGCTCTTGACCTCTTAACTATCTTGTGATGATGTCTCTGACCTGGTCTCTGGTGGCATTTGGCAATACTGCTAGAGGCATCAGCACTGATGTTGTAGCCTTGATATTCCTGGTGCTGGTCCCGTTCATCTTTGTTTTGCTTTGTTTTTACATTGGAAGACCCTGTTGGGAATTTCTCTGACATAATCCCCACTGTGTGGATTGTATTTTTTAAAGGACTTTTTGAAAAAATGGTTTTGTGTTCTTATATTTGCATTAAGTGTTTCCAGCAATGTTGCTTATGCTAGATTTCTCCCTGAGACCAAAACTGTTTTAAAATCATTATAATGGTGAAGATCACTTAGAAATTTTGGGGAGGCACTTGGCTCACAGGGAAAAATATGGTAGAAACAATGTGTATTTTATGTATTCTGAGCTGGTTTCCTTTTAAGAGGACTAGGAAATCATCTATAGATTTGGATTGGTTCAGTTATTCAAATTGAATAACTGGCTTGTCTTCCTTACTACTCAAAAGTATAAAAAGTTCAGCTTATGGGGAGCTGGTGCTCTGAAGATTTAGTGGAATTCTCATTCCCCTACACAGTTTCCTTTCTGACCCAATGTCAGAAAGTGGAGGTAAAATGGAATAGCATAACAGTTCTTAGTAGAACTAAGACCTATATCTCTTTTAACTCTCTTCTAAGTAGTTTTTCATTCATTGTACGGTTAGTATTACATTGCATTTCAATCCTGAACCTGTATCATTGGAAAAGTCTAAGTTAGGTCTAGCCCAGAATACATGATTTCAAGACCCTTTAACAAATTGACTGCTATCCTCTAACACATGTCATTTACTAATACAATAAAAATAGCAATACTGGTTATAGGATCCAAAAGACTTATGATGAAAAATACTATTAACTACCAGAAAAATAACTGATGGAGTCGGAATAACAGATTGAAGCATACTTTATTTTACTTTATTATTTTAGGAGTTGTTGGGGTTTTTTGTTTTGGTTTTTGTTTTGGTTTTTTTGGGGGGGGAAGAGGTTAGTCTACATTTTCTTTTGCAACATAGGATAATGTGGAAATGTTTTGCAAACCTGCATATGTATAACAATAACAAATTATTTGCTTTCTCCAGGAAGGGAGAAGGGAGGGATTGGAGAAGTAATTTGGAACTCAAAATTCTTAAGAATTAATGTTAAGGAGCAGCTAAATGGTGCAATGGATAGAGCACCAGTCCTGAATTCAGGAAGGCCTAAGCTAGTTCAAATCTAGCCTCAGATACTTAATACTTCTTAGCTGTGTGATCCTAGGCAAGTCACTTAACCCCAATTATCTCAGCCAAAAAAAAAAAAGTTAAAAAAATTTTACATGTAAAAATCAACAATAAAATGTATGTACAAATGAAATAAACTTATGTTAATATAATATAGATTTTGTATTATATAATATGTACATTTAAAAAATCAACTAAATGTATGTACAAAGCAAATAAAAAATACTTATTTGACAAAAAAGTTATAGTAAACATAAATAAAAGAAGGGAAGGGAAAAAGTAGTGAAACTAACACAAAACCACCAGTTCAGAGAACTGTAGGTTTATCACGCTTGATCTGAGTGCTACCTTTATATTAGCTTAATGTTGCATTAGCTTTTGTAATACTCGTGTTGCCTCATCAAGCTCATGGTCAACTAGTACCTAACCATCTGTCTGCCAAGCAACTGTTTGTCCCAACTTTTCATGTGTAATTAATACTGAAAGTCCACTTGTAATGTTTGACTAATGAATAACTAGAAAAAAATTCAAAAAAAAGTCATTCAACAATGACTACAGACAGACTAAGATCAACAACCAAGTTTGATTTGAATTTGTTTTGCTTTCCAAGGATACCTCCCTTAAGGCCATAACAAACCAGACCAACTCCTCATTGTCCTCTGTTAATAAATTTTACATAAAAATTAACTTGCCTTCATAGGACCTGTCAGCAAGATTATAAATCCCAAAGTAGTTCCCTCCCTTGTTATCAATCTCTGAGTATGCACTTACTTTCTTTCCCCATATTAGCTGTCTTAGAAGAATAACATGATAAATTCTGAACAATTACTTCAATAGGACAAATGACCATACCCAAAAAACAAAGCATTCTTTTGGAAGAAGTATGCACAACAAAGAGGAGCATAGCTGGGTCTTATAGAGCTGACAGCATTAAACATCTTCCTGCATAATATTATTTCACAGAAGAAAGTATTATAGTTAGAAAAGATATTGACTCTAACCCCCTTATTTGGGGCAGCTAGGTAGCATAGTGATGGGGACTTGGAAGACATCTTTATGAATTCAAATCCAGCCTCAGAATTTACTGGTTGTGACTTTGGGCAAGTCACTTAATCCTGTATGCCTCAGTTTCCTCATCTGTAAAATAAACTGGAGAAGGAAATAGCAAACAACCCTAGTATCTCTACTATGAAAACCCTAAATAGGGTGACAGAAAATTGGACACAACTGAATGTTAGGGAGTAAGTCCAGGAAGCTTAAATTTCCCTCATTATTCTTGATATCATTTCCTTGAGAACAATGGTGGGTTTTTTGCCTTTCTTTGTATTCCTGATGCTTAGCACAATGCCTGGCACATAGTAGGTGCTTGATAAATGCTAGTTGCTAGTAAACTAACTTAGTAGACCAAGATCACATAACTAATAAATGGCAAAGTAGGGCATCTAGATGGCATAGTGAATAGAGCACCAGCCATGGAATCAGAAGGACCTGAGTCCTTCCAACCTCAAACACTTAATATTTACTAGCTGTGTGACCCTGAGTAAATCACTTACCCCCAAGTGTCTCAAAAAAAAAAAAAGGCTAAATAAATAAATAAATGGCAAAGCTAGAATGAGAGCAGAGATCTTCCTTGTCCAATATATTCTTTTCATTTAATCACCTTATTGCCATTATTTCCACAAAGAGAAGAAGGCTTCCCTACTTGAGTGGGAAAACAAAGGAAAATTTCCCTATCTCATCAATGTTTGAAATTCCACAGAAAGTAGTAATTTCTTTAGATTTAGACACAGTCCTCTATTAAAATGTAAATATCCCTATTTAGGGAAATTGAAAATCTTCTCATTATAACAATGGTTGACAAATCACTTGGGGCATGCAAGAGTTTTGATATGGTTTTATTCTGAGACAGCAATATTTATTCACGTGTAGTTTTATTGACAATAGGCTGGTTCAGAATATCTGACCTTGACCAAATAAAATAAGATTGAGCTAGTTTCCCAAATTTAATTAGTTCTCTGTCCATTTAGTGCTACATCTCATGTCATTGATATGCATTTCTCTCCTCTATTTTGCCATAGTTTTAAGAATGGATATTATCCTATGAAAGTTACAGCATTTAAAGAGAACACTTCAATGACTAAGGTATAGCAGTGTCTATTAGTGTGGGGAAGTCAAACATTGCATTCATTAAAGTCAACAATGAGCCAGATTTTTTTTTCCCAGAAGCACAGAGGAAAATTTGTCAAAAAACTAAAAATAAGGGTAAAACTGACAAATTATTATTGTGAAACAGCTTACAAATCTGAGTCACTTCCTGTCATTTCATTATGTCGGCATAATACCAGAAAAATAAAACATGGTCCTTGATTTCAGGGAGCTTAAAATTTGGCAGGAGAGATAACAGATACTGATAAAAAAAATAGCTACAAACTAAAGTAAAAATGAATATTTATTAATAAACATGAAGATGAAGCACTATGAGAACAGATGTAGAAGTAATCAGTTTTCGCTAGGCTTCAAGGAGGAGATAGCATTTGCTCTGGGTCTTGAAGGAAGCATGGAAATTTTGATAGGAACTGAATGCAGGAGATCAAAAAGTACAAGCAAAAGGACTCAAGTACTAGAAAATACTCATACTTTATACTTTTTGTCCTTCCATATCCCCTCACCTATTTCTTATACATTGTGAACATTCAATAAATGTTGGTTGTTAACAATCAACATACATTTATTAAGTGCTTACTGTGTGTCAGGCACTATATGCATGTGTGCCTATATTTCATGGATGTATATGGATTAAATATAAAATATGAAAACATATTGATTATATTTATGTATTAGATATTTACCATGTGGTTTATGTATTATAAACATCATATATGAATTACAGAAATTTCCAAATGGAGATGGAATATTGCAGCAAAGCCTTGTATCATGTTACAAATCTTAATTTATCCAATATATGGAAATATTGGTGGAGTTTAGATGACTGTGTGTATGTGTGTATCTATGTGAAAGTATATGTATATATACATACATATTTTATAGTGATATATTAAAACTATATCTATATATACATATGTATGTACTATATATTACATATATGTGTATAGAAATGTAGAAATACACACAGTTTCATTTAGATAGACAGATATAGATATAGATATCTTGAAACAACCAAACATCTAGAACATGGTGGTGTTGTATATACACACCATGTTCTAGATGTTTGGTTGTTTCAAGATACATAGCTCATATAAATCACATGATGTATTCTTTCTTCTAGGTAGAATAAGTGACAGAACAAAGAGAGAGAGACACACACACACAGAAAGATAGAAACAAACAGACAGACAGACAAAGAGGC